>CAJHUC010000894.1:0-135849 GCA_905146915.1 Ostreobium quekettii | reverse complement strand
TTTCACTCTCCTTGCGCCTCATACTCTACTATTCGTATCACATCTGAGCGTGCCTCCGCAATCCTCACGGCATGCTCTTCTAATCCTCACGTAAGCCCCTTGCAACGCTAAGGTGTCCATCACTTCATTCTTTCGTCACCTTTCCAGCACAAGCGCAACACCACAATCGAATCTGTGCCGCCACCTGAAAGAGTCGCAGGAATATTCCTTTACAACTACGCCTCCGCCTGTCCTTTTCCCGCACTACAATGTACTGCTCATAAACAACGCTGTGACGTCACAGCCACGCCACAAATCTGCCCAGCGATCCTTCCCGATTGAATCAAAAGACTGACACACTCACCCAGCGCATCAGCAAACAAAGTATGAATCTTCACGACCAAATCCATGACCAGATTACTGATGTTGCTGTGCGCAGCAGGTCGCACCCCTATTGGACTGTCAAGCCTCACAGAGACACATAAACTACATTTGCTTGATACAGATAAATTGAAGGGATGGTACTACACCTCGCCCTAGCTTGTCCTGATCAATTGTGAATTGGTTAGCATGGAAATCCACGTCAGACTTGGCGCATTGGTGCGCAACAATCACTGAGAAGTCCAAAACTATATCTAGCAAGCATCTTGAGACTTCCTCGATCACTTAGAGCAGGACTTCAAATCTCTGATTTGCCCCAAGGTATTCAGCATAGGCTCGCAGCAATTCCCACGAATGTCCTGTCGCACAATGACATTAATCACATAAATTGACCGCCATCTTGTTTGAAACGTGGTAGCGCAGTCATTAATTGCGTAGATTGCCTTGCAGACGTCGTAGATTTGTTGCCGCACGCATCAACACCTCTTGGGTCAGCTCCAGTCGACCAACTTTGACGAAAAGCTTTGGCCGTCGGTGGCAAAGTCTTGCCGACTAGGAAGGCGTTTGAAACGTGCAATCTCAGCCCTATAGCATTCACCTGTATGCCTAAGGTGGCTGCCCTGTCTGCCACTGTGAGTAATCTGGTAGCACTACGTCGCCTCTCCCCGTGAAGCCGTCACCGCGCTTTTCCACCGCTGTTCTTTGCGCCTCTCGCCACTCGCGCGTCCCACATGCCACAATCCCGCGCAGCCCTCGAGGCCTCCACCCGGCCAACGGATCCATCAGCGAAGATTCGCCACGAGTCGCGACCATCGCCGGTCCCACCTATTGCAATTGGTGCTCGCAACCCCTTGATCCCGGAGCGCCAGTGCAAGCCAATCGACGCGCATTGCTGCGGCCGATCGGTGGAGATCCATCCTTGCGGCGGTGCTGCGTTGTCGGACGCAGTTTTCGAGTGAGGACGCAGCTTCGTGAGCCAAGCGCGTGCGTCCAGAGGTGTGGCGCGCGGAGCCCGGGGCATCACGTCATTTCCTGGGACGCAGGACCTCCGTGGAATCGGTATCGTGTCCCGTATCTTAGCAGAATTGGGTGCACATTGAGATACCCATACGTCTCGCCGCATTGTCGTCTCCGTATTCTCCTTTTGTGCTGGAGTTCGTCCCTTAGGAGAAGACGAAGCCCTTTTGTATACTTTTGTGGATTTTCGCCACTTCCTAGCCACCTTTTGAGGCTCACGGGTCGCCAGCTTGGCATAAATTTCATATCATTATATTGGCGACCCGAACGCACTCCGAATGCTCAAAGATTGGTGTGGCTACGGAAAGACGCTACTTGAATTTGGTACGCTCAGCATCAAATGGACAGTAGGTTCGTAGGCTCAGGCCCCCTTTCCCCACCCTGCCTACCTACCTTATTTTGATGCCATGATGACTTTACAGTATAGTGGCATACATCTGTAAGATGTTAAGCGACAACAAATCAGAGTTGTAGCGATTGCGGGGGGCCGGAACCTGGATGCCAAAAGCCAGGGTATGAGCTGATCCACACGAAGGACTTTCTTGAAGATGGGAGTGCTTAGCTGTTTGTTGTTGATCAGCGCCACCCTAATACATCATCTTACCTTATTCGACTTTGGTGGAATTATATGGTCTCTCAGCGTCCGTGGCCTGCGCGTGTGTAACAAAAGTATGTTGAGCTATGCTCGGGCCCAGCAGCACGAAGCACAAGAGAGTGAGCGGCCATTTCTCATGCCTCGATGGTTGTCATCAATGGTGGTTTGTGCTCAGTGATCGAAGGATCATCTGCATAACGACCAACATCAGGTAAGATCACAAGAATATGTCTCCACCACTGCTTGCGGGGTTGGCGTTTGGCCACGTTCATGATAGCCAGCACTGCAAACGCGGGTTAAACTGGCTCTGCTTATACAACAGAACAATTCCGTGGGCCGAACGCAAGCGTGATGGGACGTTGAATAGGTTGGCGCTATTCGCATAAGGCACCAATTGTCGGATTGCGCCAGGACTGCCGCACAAACATCGCTAAATTGGCTCCCTATCAACGTGCCCAAGAGCTCACTGACGTCCCGTTTCACAGGGGGCACTGCATCGCTGCCACGTCCGCCCCTCCTCTACCACGCCACCACACCTCCACCTACATCGTGCCCATGGTGTGACACCGCTCAGACCAACTACGACTACGAACAGAAAGAAGTAACCTTAAGGGAGGCACAAACAGGAAGCAATTGCAATCAGAAAAGTGCGCAACAGACAGTGCGCATGGCATCAATGGTATCATGCCCATTTCCAATCTGCCACGATTTTCTGTGGTCTTGAAATAAACCTGAGCTTGCACTCTTTCACAGGTTCTGCAGCATCAGGATTGAAGCCCGCTTCCCCAGCCAACTAATGTATAACGACTCTGGCTAACCGATTCGGAATAATACCAGCAGGAGCCATTTGCGCAACCTTCCCAAATGGGTGGCACTGGCACCGTGCAGCCTTCTCAGAGATTGCCAGCGTGCATCAGCACTGGACTGTGTTGTATCCTCCACAGTCACCGCACTTGTGGCCAATAAAATGGAAGTAGACCTGCCAAGCAAATCAAGACAAGAACGCATTGAGCTTGCATCACATGTCCCGGCCTCAGCAGCACGACTCCAGGCAAGCGCGCCAGAGGCCAGTAGTGCCGTATGGCGCACCAGTGCTTGTTTCACACTCTAAGAGAATGCGATTCCACTCTTCACCGCTTTATTATGTTTATCAAGTTTATGTTTCCTGAACAGGGTATTGTGACCATATCACTCGATACTCTGTGACTGCAACACCTTGTCACCTCAACTTCTGTCTTTGGATTGTCACCTCAACTTCTGTCTTTGGATGTTGCAACAACCCAAGCCGACTTTAGTGGTGCAACACGACTGTGGTAGCCACAAATGCAGTACTCCACGTTGCTACACTTAACAGCAACACTACTGTGTCATTAGCTGGAAAAGGCGAAGCATCAAGGCCAAGATCATTTCAGTAGGAGGCACTTCCACCTCATGGAACACTCGTGCCTACTTTACAGCTGCACTGACAGTTCTCCTCAACCTCTTCACAGAGTGCAACACAGGCTCAATACAAGAGATGAGTGTTGCTCTGTGAGGCAAAGAGAATTCTGGTGAAGAAACTCTCAAACTTGATTCCGCACCTCACTCCTCGCATGGCAATCGTTGCACAGGATGCGGATTATCTTGTTTGCATACTCTTCTGGCATTGGCATGGACTCCACCTAGCAGCACACAGCAGACCTTTTATTTTTCTGTTCTCCAACTTCGCGAGCCAACACACCTTGCCTTGAGTGCTGGCCATGAAACGAAGCACCTGCCGGGAGAACTCTCAAAGCCCAGTCTGCGTTGCGTTTCCGCAAGTTCACACCAAGTAACAACTAGACCAAACCAAAGTGCAAGGCAGCTCCTTTCCACTGGCTAGGTGCGCATGAAACATCCAACATAGTGTAGCTGTGGTCAAATGCAAAGACTGACAACAAGCTGTCCATGCAATGGGCATTCAGAGTAAAATCAACGGCTGTGAAAACGGGCAAACACCTGTGTGAACCACTGTTAGTGGGCGAAAGGAAAGCATGTGGAAGTAGGATGTAGCAAGAAGGTATTCCAGTAGAGAGAAACTATTCAGAGGTAGTGGGCAAAAAGTGGGAAGAAGACCGCACAGAGGAACCGTGGATTTCCCAGAGATTGCTGCAACTGGTCTCAGCCTTGGACAGGTGGGGGGCAGCTTCATGCTGATGAAAACGTTCTGCAGGCGCCTAGCTCGAGGCTCTACTAGGTCGCAGGTAAGAAAACTGAAAGAAAACAGTCGGCTACCCTCTTGCAATATCCCATCAATAACAACGCCACCAGCCAACAACAAATCTTCGGTTCTGGACTTTGGCTCAATAGTTCCCTTGCAGAACTCAGCACAGGCACTGAGCTATGCCCATCACATCAATTCTTTGGGCATGGGTTACCCAAGACATGGCGCAACACTCACGGTGGCATCCATCCTCCTCCATGTACTTGACATGTCTCCCACCGTCTTTTTGCACAGTGGGCAGCAGTTCTGGCTGTGGGTCAGCAGCTCATCGAGGCACTCCTTGTGTATTGTGTGGCCACACCGTAGCACAGACACATTCCGTCTGGAGTCAAACAAATACTCGTAGCACACCGGGCAGTTGCGGTGCATGCTGTTTTGCACACAGACGTGGCTTCCCTGTGGAGCAAACAAGGAGGATGATCAATTGGACCATCCTCATCGTTCAAGTACAGTCGTTGGCAACAGCTGGTGCTTCTTCTGAAGTGGCGACTATCAACATTTGGCATGTTTAACACTCGCTGGGATGGCCTTTGCCTTTTGGCAGCAGGCACCACTACCTGTTTGAGTGCTGCCTGTGTTTACAGTGCTCTCGAAACAAGTACTAACACATGCAGATGCTAATGGCACCTGACAATGCCTAATGGGTGCAGTGGCAGTGCTTTATTGGAATTTGATCGATGCCATCAGTGAGGTTTCACAATGGTGAGCCGGAGAAATGTGTATTCACTGCAGCACAGAGCCTTGTAATAGACAAACACAATACCTTGACATGTTTCAACATTCCAACGTGTGTGTGCCCATCCAGGGCCACAGGAAACCTCCGCAGATCACCACCCAGCCCAGAGAGAAGAGAGGAAAGAAAAGAAAGGCATGCACAACAAGGAGGTTGTTCATTATTAGGGCATGAGCACCCATCCCCAAGCCTGGGGCTGTCCACAACAAGACCCCAGCACTGTCTGTGCGATCGCGTGGATGGCATGAGGAGCTGCGAGCCATCGGGCACATACACGCGCTGTGGATGAATGCTGCTAAGCATTGTGATGTCCATGTGGACCACTCGAACAGCTGATAATCTGCGTCCACAGGAGACGTATGCATTGACTGGTGTGTCGTTCATCACGTTGTTGCAGTCGATGCATTCATTCACTGTTGGTTACACATGCGCCCACATCGTCCGCAGCACGCAAAGGGCCAGTCTTGTGGCCCAGGGGCTTACTCAGTTCAAGCCAGACTACTCCCCAGTCCCCACCACCACCAGCACCACACACACACACACACACACACACACACACTGTTCACAGCATGGAAAAGGCCTTGCGTACATTTAATTAGGAGGGGGTGCTCCCTTGTATGACCTGTGGTTTCGGCGATTGTAACATATTGACACAAACCAGGCCCCAACCCCAACCCCCTTGCCTAGGAGGGAGTGCCCATTGTATGTTTCTCTTTCTCTTTTGTAACAAGTCTTACTCCCAACCCCTCCCTCAACCCCACACAGCCAGCCACTCCACCCACCTGTATGTCCTTGGTGTAGCAGCAGTTGCACGTGTCGCAGTGGAAGAAATTCTCCCGGCCGCCCACCCTGCATATCCCACAGCCCGCGCAATGGAACTGCTCCTTGGCAGTGTCGTCGTCGAAGAAGTTGCACACCATGCAGGTGTAAGCGCCGAATGCCACGCCGCAGGTCCTGCAGCGCGGGGCCACGGGCTGGCGGTCGCCGCAGGGGGCGCAGACCACCTCCTTCACCGCCTGCCGGTCGAGTGTGTGCCTGCGCTTGGCGTCCTGCCGGCCCCCACAAACATATCCGACAAGTGTTTGAACGGGGTAGAAATGATTGGCGTGCAGTGGGCGCTCCCCTCCCAGGCCAGAATGCCGTCCAATGCTTCTTTCCGCACTTTAGGAGATGACGAGGAAGTGGCTCAGAGAGACGGGGAAAGAGCGCAGAGCGGAGCGCCGCGCACAGCAGCGAGGCATGCGCCCATTCTGGGGGGGATCCGCGTGGGGGATTGCGCGATGGCCGACGACCGGGGCTGCGGGCGATCGAGCGCTTGTCGACGGGCGCAGGAGGCCGAGCATGCTGGGAAGGGACTGAAATTGGGACTGCGCCCGCCGGTGGGCGGGGAAAACCGAAGGCGCGGGGCTGCGGCCAAGGTGCCAACGCCAGGGGCTCGAGGAAGGACGAAAACAGCGCGGGATTGTTCGGATGCGCGACGACCGAGCCCGTCGCTCAGCGCAGAGCGCGTCGCCGCCACCCCGAGGGCAAAAATCGACGCGCGGCTTCTCGCTGTTTCTGACATCGAATCAAACCTCCACGGCGACGACCCAGAAAATGGAACCCAACTTCGCCACCAGAATCACCGAAAGACGCTCACCGCCTCCCCGTCGTTCTTTGCCGCGTCGTGGCAGTGCCGGCACCAGAACACCTCCCCGCAGCAGGGCGCCACCAGCCGGCACCGCCGGCGGTAGTGCTCACAGCCGTCCCCGCCCTCCGCCTTGGACCCTCCGGGACCGCCCAGCCGGGCGAGGATGTCGTTCGCCATGGGCCGCCGCTGGGCCGCCTCGCCCCCCCGCCCGAAACCGGGGTGGCTGGGCGGCGGCCGCGGCGGCGCTCAGGCGTGGCGGGGCGGTGGGCGTGGTGCGCACCGCGCTCGCCTTTGGGTGTTCGGGTGGAAGGGGTTGGGCGGCTGGTGGGAGGTTGGGCGGGGGTGAATCACGTGGACTCTTTGCCACGGGACTCAGGGGGGACGGTGCAATGTACGGCCCGGCGTACGGGCAGCACGGAGTTTCGCGTCAGGGTGCTGGGCGGAGGCAGAGGACATTGTGGACTGTGGACGTTGTAGACTTGGGCAGGGCCGGCGACGAAGTGGAGCGGGGCGAACAATATGCGTGGCGGTCTTTGGGCAGGCGTTGGGCGGGAGGCCGCCGACCGACAGGGAAGACCCGTCCAAGGCGTGCACGAGAACGGAGGCCTCGGGTGCCATTGAATCTCGGGCCTTGAGCCCACACGTTCAGACGCAGCCCAGGACCATGGGCGCTGAAGGAGAGCGGCCAACAGAAACAAGCCTGGATGGCGCTACTGCCCAGTGCCTATTCCCTGGTCAGCAGCTCATAAACTAGCGCTGATCAAAATGTGCATGTCGTGACATGAATGCGCAAGAACATCTGGTCGCTCAACATTCATTCACTCCCAAAGAGGCGGCTGACTTTCTATGTGTTCAGGTGGCTCCCCTGCAGGGCGACTCACCCAGGGAAGACAGCCGTTGGTTCTGTTCCAAACCACGAGAATTTGAGGCCAGGGAGTTGTGCTATTGATGTAAATTGTCCGCACGTGGACAACGTTGAATTCCAGGGCAGAGCTCGGCGGCACGAGTTTTTTAGCATGGCTTTGTTATATGACATAAGATAGATATAATGGTGATATAGGATAGATATAAGATAGATATAACTTGTATCTAAATCCTCTTCGCCACGATACCTGTCTGCGCCAGTGAGCAACCACCTTTGAGTTGCCCAGAAAGCACCAAGCAAAGCTGTCCACCAACAGAACGTTCTTGGGCTCACCTCGATCTCGAGTGTTGAACACAGTGCGCAATGTGCGCACGTACGTGTGTGGGAATGCGGTATGTTGCAACGTGTGCAATTCGGCGGCCTGCATTTCCGTAGATAGCCTTCACGGTTCATCACTTATGTTGGGCCTGAGTATCAAGATCTTTCGCTATAGTGCATTGAAGTAGGGGTGTACTTTGGGGGGGGGGGGAATCGCCGAAACGTGAACGGTTATCACCTGCGAGCACCTACATGTAGCGTTTCTGTCACAGAATGGGCTCCCCAGAGCAGCTTGCAGGTGGCATGGTTTTCCTTTGAGAGAACTTATTAACACGTTGGAATGAAATCTTGCGGCCACAAATCTGTGGTAGCCCATAGATTACAGTTTCGTGGCCTCAAAACTAATTCCGATGAGGTTACTTGGAAAAGGGTCTGTGAGGCAAATGAGGAAGCATCAGGCAGCCGCCAATGCAGGCAACGTGAATCGATTTTCGCCACATATATTTTGCTGAGCGATGACTCTAGGCCGGTGTTTATGCAGCACAGCCACCCGTGCATTTAATGTGCTGCGCACGATAGAATGTGTGTCGAATTGAAAGCTAGATTATCATACAAGACCAACAATTCGGTGGATCAGGTGATCAGTCATTGCGATAGGGCTTCAGAATAGATCACTTGACGCATCTAGAAGCAACTAGTCCACGCCAAAAGGATTGTGCAGAGTTGGCAGGAAGTACGGCATGGATTGAACAGCCGGGGTACATTGTAACGCAATCGCCGTGCTGTGCTTGCAAAGTACTCCAGGAAGGGATGAAACAACTGCCAAGAACGGCAACTGGGCCCGATGGGCCTGCAACTCAAAAACGGGGAAAATGCTCATTAGTTTTTGGAGGCTCTCAATGTGTTTGCAGGTGGTGCCCAAAGCGCCATTGTACAGCACGGGTGTTTTCCGTGTTTCACCAAGTCGTCTTGTGAACAATTGTCCAGCCTGGCTCAAAAATACGGCTCGGCACGGCTGCTCAACCATGTTGCCGATGTGCACCCAATAGCAGACCATCAGTCATTGAATTGTCTCTGGTGCATCGCGACAAATTGTAGACCAAGAGGAATTTCAAGCCGGGGAGTGTATTAAACAATTGTCGCCGCGCCCCACCTGGTTGACCCGTCCATATATAGGAAGTTGAACTTCACAGGGATACAGCGATGTCGACCTGTGAAGTGATTCTTGTGCACGATGTCATTTGCGAGCACATCTTCTTACGCGCAGGGTACCATGCATTCCCGGCAACGCCTGCACTCGTCATTCGCAGCGTCTGCGCTTCACATTCGGGGAGGCACCGCTGCGGCACACACGGGATGGTGACTGGTGCCCAATGATCCAATTGATGATGACACTTCGAAATTTGAGGGTGGACGAAGGCCTCAGGTTGGGGTGGGAGGGGTGTGAGAAGAAGTACGCCACCCGTCATCGCGACTGATGGGTAGCTGATGCGCCTTGCGTCTGGCCTGCGTATCCTGCAAACGGCCCAAGTGCACATCGGCTGCCAAAGGGCCAGCAGGCCATAGCCTTACGGGCTCCATGCTGGGCGTCCCCGCTGAAGTATTTAGCAATAGGCGCTGTAATGTGGATGGCGGATGAGTGCCCAGCAGCCACGGTCTCCGGCGCGTCCGCCCCCGCCCGCCCTCTGGTCTCCAACTCTGGCGGTAGGGCCGCCGCGGGGTGACAAAGGCAGTGCACCAAACAAGGGGATGGGCGTGGCAAGCGCCGACTGGGCTCGAGCCGCCTTCCTGGCCTGCGTCTTCCTCACCGCGGCAGCCGCGGCAGCCGATCGGCAGCCAGGTAGGGGGACTTGGATTGCGGCACAGCGGGGGCTGATCAGCGTGGCGCTCATCACGATGGAACCCGATGTGAAGGTCGCCATTGTTTCGTTCATGGCGTCGCCAGACGCTTGCCAATACGGCCTTGGCTGTAGCCCTTGTGACCTCCCACGGGCGCCCAGCGCCGCTTCAGAATCGTCAGAATCTGAGGGACGCCCGCCCCGGACGACATGGCAGGTTGCACAGGGGGCGGTCCCGGCACGGGCAAAAGCTCGGCTCGTTTTCAGGCGGGAATCCTATCGCAAGGGCGAGCCCATGATCCTCCTTCCGACCACATCCGGGGGCATGATCCCCGGCAGGCCCGCAGGCGGGGAGCAAACCGTAGTCTTGCGCGCTCCTTATCAGCGGCCGCCCAGCCGCCCGTCCGGGTGGCACCGTCGAATGTACTGGGACTGTCCGCGGAGGGTCTCGCCCTGGGGGCGTGCTGGACCCCGGCATGGTGCGCCAATTTGCCGAATCTGGTCCCATGTGGCTTCCGGATTAGAGATTTCGTTTGTCATGAGTCTTGGCGGCCCCGGCGCCCACTGCTGCGCACGTGGGGGCAAGTTGGAGAGAAGAGGGCTGCGGCCGGCGGTCGGAGTCAGGCTGAAAAGGCGCGGGGACGCCGGCCCCGATCGGAGAGACCCGACTTGGCAGCAAAACGTTGACGCTGCTCTGGATTTGTCATGTGTTGTCAATCTGTTGTCCGGAAACCATAGTCGCTGCGACTTTGGAGAGCGGATCGCTGGCGGCAGGATGGCATCCAGGGGCGGCGCCGGCGTTTCGGCCGAAGGCCGTCGAGTGGCCCATCGCCCACGTCACCAGTTGCGGTGGTCTCGCGTCACGGCTGCTGCGCGTCTGCTACTCAGGGTGGTGACAACTCTACGCATGCGCCGGTCTGCGCTCGAAGCGGGGCCCGGTTTTGGCACAGATCGATTTCGAGACTGTTTGGAGCCGCGTTCGGTTGTGGGTGCTGCTCATTTAAGCCACAGTGGCTGTGCCGCGCACCGCGGGCGCCCACCTGCTCAACATGACGTCTTGCGGTCGTCAGTCCCACTTGCGTGACGACATAGCCGCCGGGCTGTGCGTCGTCGCGTGGATCCTCGCTGAAAGTGGAGAACTGGGTGCCACCGCGGAGGCATCTTTCGGAGCCTGTTCGATCGAATCCCCGTCGCCGCGCAGTGGAAGCCGCTTGGTTGTGCGCCGACCATTAACATTCCCAACATTCTTGCCCCCACTTGGGCTCGCCTTCCGCACCTGTTCAATCGTCACTTGCGCGGCCCCTCGCCGCCGTTGGTTGCGTCGGCACTGAAGTTGGTCAGGTGGGGATCTTCAGCAACCATCAAAAGGACGCACATTTAGTTTGGAGGCAGGCAGGCGAGGTAGCGGCAAAACCGATGCTCAGCCGCTGCTTGCAGGCCGCCCACATGCAGTTGAAAACACTCTGACCTGATAGCGGCATCCATAGTAGTGGTGCAGGTGGAGGCACCGCAGAAGTGTTGTGCTGCGTCCTTGTTGGAGGTATCGATCCCCTTGCTTCCATCATGGAACAAAACAAGACGAAGGTATTCCCAGTTCTCCAACTCGATGTTGATGGAGTGGGAATTCTTTGTCTCATAAGGCAACTGAACGGCCAAAAGGTCTTGCTGAAGAAGCTTGCAAATCGAGGAGCACCCCGAATGGAAATTTTTGGCTCTTTGGACTTTGTTTTGAATGATACAAACTCTTGATGACCCCCAATGCATGTAAGGGCAGTGACTTGTGTGTGCTATTTGCAAAGTTGTACTCCTTACAAAAGTGACAACGTGAAATTTCTCATCGACTAATTACAGGATGGCGAGGAAAACGACAAATTGGATCGGTCACCACAGTTGGGACATGCTTGATGGACCCCGTGTGCTGAGGATTCCTTCCCAGTTGCAAGCAAATGCAACAGCACTTTCCGGAAGCAATCGTAAGAAGTCAACATGCTTGTCATGCGGGCAGTGCAAGCTTTTCTTTGCTTGGTCCCGTTTGACAATCATGGGCTGTAGCCTTGCTAGTTTGTTGCCTATGCATTTGAAATGCATAGCATTCACAAGCATTTTTTGAGCAAGAGCTCCTGTGATGCTAAAGCAGTATTTCGCAGTCTCTCCTTGTCGATTTAACATTTGCAGCATCTCAAAAGACTATTGAAGCACCCCCCATGCATGCTGCTGCAGTCACAGTGCCATAATTGTCCGATGGCATGCCCAATATCCTACAGTTGTCACACCTTCAACATGCTTGTCTTGTAGAGAGGCGCCTGCTCCAAGACATCAAGAACACACCAGTGGTAATCAATGCAACAAATGTGGACAGCATCGGAGTGGTCCTGGGTGGCTTGCAGAATGGGACAACAGTATCCTTGGACATCGACACAGTGGAACTGAGGGATGTTCTTACTGTTGAGGCTGATCGCATTACGATTGTTGGGGCTTCTAACAATGGCAGAACCGCCATTAAGTGTGGAGCTCCCACTGCTGGCATTGAACTGAGGTGACCATTAAGGTGTCCTCTTGAAGCACTTATTGCTGCAATTGTTTTCCTGCCCTCACCCCTTGGTTAATTGTTTTGGGGTTGCCTTTTTGGTTTGCTGAAATAAGGTGCCACCTGTCAATGGATGCATTGATGTTTGACTCTGAAAACCAGTTTGTGATCCACTACCATGGCACAAGGTCCCTGCAAATCTGTGGCACTTTTTGACTTACTCGACAAAACACACACCGTGCCACACATTTCTGTGTGGGCATACTGGTGAGCCTTTAAAAAATGAAATCAGCTGTGTACACAACACCCTCAGCACCAACTTGTTGCAGCATGTCCATCAATAGAGTAGGTACAGCAAATGAACAACCTATTTGGTTGGTATGCAATCCGACTGCTCCAGCACAGATCATGAAGGTTCACAGGGAGGGTTGGAACAGACTGTTATGGTTGTATCACTCCAGCACAGGAGAACCAGGTGGCTTGCCCATTTATGTGCCTGCTGTTTATCCCTTAAGCCAAACTTGCAACAGTCTGTGGGAAACTGTGCTGGAAAGGTAACAAGCCTCAACTGCAAGTCACAGGCCTGAAGAATTTGCCCAAAGACAGGCCCATACGGTGTGCACCCAGCAGTGTAACAGAGAGAGGTTGCGGGCATTCAGATGTCCCATTTTCAAATGCTCTTGAGTCAAACCTGCTGAACGCATGGAGTACCATGGAGGATAGCTCGTTCGAGGAGTGAAGGGGCACTGAAGTGCTCATGTGGTACCAGGGGCAACAATATCGTCCTCCAGAATGTGGTGGTGCGGGAGTGCACCAAGACTGCAGTTGACATAGTCAACCCTGAAGTTGGACAATCACTCTTCCATGATGAGGGCATCAGCACAGTCAATGTAACCATCAGGAATGCAGCCTTCAATGACAATTGGAATGCTGCATCATTTGGTGGAGGTGTGGCTGTACATGCTGGTGTCAACTTGACAGTCGACAACTGCACGTTTGATAATAACAGTGCACTTACCGGAGGCGCCATCTGGGCAACCAGCTCTAATCTGACTGTCACCAACACCCGCTTTTTGAGCAATGTGGGCCACATCAAGGGTGGGGGCATCCACATTCTCAATGAGGACGTTGTCAGGCATCCGACCATGCTGCATGTCAGCAATTGTGAGTTTGTGGGAAACAATGACACACGTGGAGGCGAAGAGTTTGATTTTGAGCCAGAATCGTTGGGCGGGGAGCCTGGGCGGTACCCCTTCCCTGTTCCACAGGAATCTGGTGGCGGCATCCTTGTCAAGGGCGTCTCCCAAGTTGTGATCCGCAACAATGACTTCCTATCCAATATTGCAGTGCCGGGTGGGGGTGCTGTCTTCCTTGTCAATGGAATGGATGTGGAGATGGTTCGCAACACCTTCGTTGGCAACGAAGCAAGGGAGCTGGAGGGCGATTCCATCCATGTCGCACAGGGGGGCGCCGTGTTTGCTGCATCGGCGATGGACACCACGTACAGCTTTACCAACAATGAGTTCCGGAACAATCGGGCAGCATATGGTGGCGGCCTCTGCTTGATCGCAAACTCACAAGCCCAAGTTGACCTGGATGGCAACGTGTTTGAGGACAATGTTGGTTGGTGGGGGGGAGGCGCCATGACACTACGGAATGTGAATGATGTGGGCATCACCAGAACTGTTGCACGAGGAAACAAGGCCCAAGTTGGCGGGGCCTTCCTGGTGGCCAACGGAGCTGTGCTGGAGGCAACTCTGATTGAAAAATCGGGGCCCCGCAATTTGTTTGAAGACAACCATGCATTTTACGGTGGAGCCTTGTTTTTCCTGACGGCAGGTTAGTCGTGAAAAGTGTCCGCAAATCGTCTGTTGCGTTGGGCGGTGTGGGTCCACCCTGCAGAATACACAGAGTAGTGACCCTGTATCCAAAGCATCACAGGCTCTCATTGCTGGGTGTTATATTCTGACTACCCCCTTACAAGAGGAATTGATGCAAGTAATCATGCGAACAGTGCAAGATCCTAAAGGCTGACAGTTGGAGTTGTTACTGTGCTTGTGAATTCACAAGCAAGGCTCGCATTTCCCTGCTCGCATTGGGTCCTCAGCCACTTGAGTTGTTGTGATGTAGGCTCAGCGCTTCTGCAATCCTGCGACTTCAACAACAACAGGGCAAAGAGGGATGGCGGAGCCGTGGCTGCTGTGGACTCTCTCCCAAATGGCAACTTGGACTTTCAAGGCTGCACATTCTTTGCAAACATAGCCCAGAGGGGCGGGGCGATATACACCAATGGTGGGGCAGGACTGTTAATTCGCCCATCAGGCCTTCGGAAGCCAACCACCTTTATAAATAACCTGGCCCTGGTGGGAGGGGCCATCTGTACCAGGGCGGAAAACGGATTGCAGAATGTGGTCAAGGTGGTATCAGCGCAGTTTCTTGGCAATAAGGCATCGACCAACCCCAATGATGTTGGCCACGAAAGGGTCGTGATTCCGGTGAGGGAATTCCGTGCAGAGCCAAAACAGATGGGAATGGGCAGAGGGAACGAGGAAGGGCTAAATGAGCTCGCCAATGGGGAGCCATGCACCATGGGCAGCGGTGGCGCTGTGTGCGTCTCTCTTGCGCAGGTTCCTGAAACCGCCGAGGTGTCTGTGGACTTCTTTGAAGTCGTGTTTAAGGGCAACCAGGCCAACGTTGGGGGTGAGTGTCCAATGTGGTGCCGAGTTATCGACCCGGGCTGCTATGGCAGAGAAGACGAGATTTTGGAAAGCGAGGGTGGTTGCAGCAGCAATCATGAAGTGAATCAGTGGAAAATAATGCCAATGCTCGAGTGCATTTGTTGCTCATGGCTTTTGGCACCCACAAATCACGCCTACCAGCGTGGCAGGGAAGGTATCTGGTAGCAGGTACCACCAGTGCATTGTTAGTAACAGGGTGTTGAAGGGCAGTGCCTGCGCACATGATGTCTTGTTCCCAACTACCCTTCCCATATATGGCCTCAGAATGACTGCAAAACCTTCTCAAAACGCTACATTACTTGAACGGTTCAAGTTTGTAACAAACAGGTTATAGAATTCGTTTCGCACAGTGCGGATTTTCCAAACACAAGCAGCGACACTGCCGTCTACCCTGCAGAGTAGTTTCACTGGGATCCAATGTGCTTGAAAGTGCTTTCCGATGCACCCTTAGCTGGGCGCAGTGTCTTTGCATTAGTCGTCTTTGCCTTGCTCTCTAACGAGCAATAGATGGCGATTTCGTTTCCAAGCGAAGTGCTGCCAATACCCCGCCGTTCACATTGCCCTACACTGCCAATCATATCAAACTGCTCTGTTCTCTCACAGGTGCAGCGTTCTTGGCTCCGGACAACAGTTCTGTGTGGTCAGCTCCGCGGAGCTGCAGCGAAGGGCAGCTGGCGGCCAAGCCTCTCATCGCCGAGCACTGCCGAGAGCTGGGTTTTGACAAGTGCGCATTCGAGAACAACACTGCCATGTCGGCTGGCGGGGCTGTCTTCGCCACGTACCCAGGCAATGTGTGGATGGAGTTGGAGGTACGACTGAGCGCATGCAACGGAGTTGTTGACTCGACAATTCAACCGTGCAATCTAGCACACCTCTTCAACGCCGAGCAGTTATTCGTCCCTTTGCCACGTGGTTACGCCGTCTTGTGACGCCTTGTCGCCGTCCATGTTGCCCTTGCACCGCCCCAGGTCGACTTCAAGCAGATGTCCGCCTATTCGCTCGACGACCTTCCCAAGGGGAATTTTGTTGGCGAAGGCGGTTACGGTGCCAACTTCGCCTCGCGAGCCCACGACTTGAACATTACATCGGCCGTGACCCCCGGCGGGTTCATTGTCGAAAACCACCTCGCCGGCAGGAACCTGCCCCCCATCACCATGGATGTTGCGGATGCATTCGGACAGCTCATCACAGCAGGAATTGCTGACTCTGGTGGGTTGACGACAAGACACCAACATTGTAGCCTTCATGTTGAGCCTGTAGTTGGCCTTCTGGTAGGTTTTCGACCTTTCGGCACGTATTGTGCTCAGTCTTCTTGCGCTTTTCAACATTTTGCTGTATGTCTTTTTGGCCTTCCTGCGCTTTTCGCCTTTTAGCATGTAGTGCTCTGTAGGATTGCTCTAGTCGTTTTCGCACATTTTGGTGCTTGGGTCTGGCATTGGCAGTGCGGCAACAGCTGGGCAGCACTCACAGCGAACAGACCACGGTGCCAAGCGGACCATTGGGCCGATCGCCACTGCGCTTCATCGCACAAAAAACCCCATGGATCACCATGCGCCAGCGCCCACCGTCATACACACCAGGTGTCTATCGCTAATTTGCAACTAAGCGTATCGCACCGTATATCGCTAACTTCCGACTGTCTCCATCCCGCCCAGAAACCAGGGTCACCGCGTCCGTCCCCTGCTTCATCGACTTCGACTGCGTCTCCGGGCAGCGCATCGCCGCGGCAGTCCGGGGCGTCGTGCGGTTCGACGCCATCGTCGTCAACGGCCCCAACGCCACCTACACCCTGCAGCTGTCGGCGGACAGCGTCAACCGGATCGTGGAGCGCCCGCTGTCCATACGCCCCTGCCGCCCTGGGGAGGTGTCTCTCAACGTCAGCGTGGTGGACTACAGCTCGGGAAGGCAGGTCACAGGTCTTGCCTGCGAGAACTGCAGCGCGGGCCAATTCAGCGTGTTTCCGTCCAGCCCGTGCAGGCCTTGTGACATCAATGCGGCCTGCCCGGGCGGCGCGGCTTCCTTCCCGAAGGACGGGTACTGGCACTCGGGCCCCTTCTCGGTGCAGTTCCACGAGTGCATCATCAGGGAGGCGTGCGCGTACGAGGGCGGCCAGGAGGGCGGGAGGGAGGAGCGCCTGGGGGGGTTCTTCACGAGTTTGACAGAGGAAGACGTCGTCGGCGGGCCGGTGTCCAACGACGCCTATCCGCAGTGCGCTAAGGTCAGGTGCACGGGCGATGTCCGCGCATTGTGTGTGAATATGAATGCATCCTTAAATGAAAGAACATTAAGACAAGCGCCTTTTGTTAATTCTCGTGGCGTCAATGGGTTCCTCGCAACGCGCAAACGGGAGTGGGGAGGTCACGCCAAATCTCCCATGCTCTCGCCCGTCGTGGCAGGAGCAAGCAATCGTTACACCTCCAGCCTCCAATGACAGATATTGTTCTCTTCTTCGAGGGTTCGCGAACCTACCCAAAGGTGGCAGCCCTCCGTCTATACTTTACAATTACCAAATGAAATCCCATGTCCCATTCGTATCACCAGACGTAACACTTTCCCAGCGTGCCCTTCCCACCTACAACGAGGTAATTTCACGCGTCACCTCATGTCCAGGATGCGTGCGTGCGTTCGTGCGTGCATGTGGCGCGATTGTAATTGGCACCACCGCAGCTGTGCCATTTCGGCATTTTGAGCGATTCAGTAGGAAACGAGCCTGGAAGTTAATGATTCTAAATGGCCAATTTTTGGTATGTTCGTGGTTAGTGGCTGCTTTGCCGTCTGTGTAGGTGGTGTGTAATGGTAACTCAAGAACCACTGTACTCAGTCCATGCAGGTGGTAGGGGGTGGCACAAGGTCGATTTTGGCCTGCTGAACATCAAACCGACGCTGATTTTCCCCTTCACTCAAGTTAGCTGGACGGTAAGCGTACTAAATTAGACATGTTGTCACCCCTGAGCTTGCCACTCGGTGCCTTGAGGCCTGTTTTTGGCAGCAAGGCCGTTGCCTGCCATTTCTCTAATCCACAATCCATATTTGTATTAGGAACCAAAGTTTCCCTCTGTGAGCGAGCGAGAACGTTTGCAAGGCGTGTGTGTACAGAGGACCAGCAGGAGTTGAAGGGCGGGGGGGACCTTGGCGAATATGAGTGGCGCCCACAAAGTCTATCGTGCCTGTTCTTGTGCCGACTGGACTCCAATGCAGTTTCAAGCGAAATGAACCCACGGGCGCACTTGCTGAGTCAATGCATTGCTGCGACGACAATATTTGCTCACGTAATGCAACCCCACCGCTTTGCTGGGGCTTGAGATGGGGGATGCAATGAAAAGCAGTGCATTCCGCAGGTGCCACCAGTGCATATGCCTTACCATTTGCATGTCTCTTATGTATCTGTTATTCAAAGGGACAAAGCGTAAGAACTTTGGTCATTGACTTATTCTGCTTTCCCCTCAGGGTTACAGAGGTGTCCTGTGCGGCTCCTGCGATAGCGGATTCGGGCACTTCGCCAACGGGGAGTGCCGAAAGTGCAATGGCGGAGGCAAGACAGTCGGCCTTCTGGTTTTTGTGCTCTTCTGGAGTCTGCTTTTTGTTGCTTGGGAACTTTTCTGGGCTAAATGGGAGCCTTCTGACATTGCTGACAAGGAGGAGTCGGAAAGTGCAGCGAATGGACTGCGCACACCACTGGGAGGTGCTTCAGGGTCGTCCTTGCGCTCAGAAACCCCAGAAGTAGAGCTGGTAGCCGTGTCCAACGTAGTGCAGATGGCTGCTCCAGCGCCGCCCCCGCTGCCGCCCGTTGCCGATGGACCAACACAAGGAGATGCGCACAGACTCAGGGAGTGCGCTGAGAATGTTGTGGAGACACTGAAGGTGGGGCTTGTCCTACGGTATTGGAATTGGGAATTGGAAGCGGGGACAGTGACGTCACAGTGCACAGGGTGTTCATCATTTGTGGCTGATCGAATCAATGGTAGACACGTAATTTTGAGTCAACCGTGGTCCTCCGTTGCTATCTGAACAAGAGGCTTGATTTGCAAGAGTCTTTGCACTGTTGTCGCATGAATGTGGGATTCTATCGCCGCATTGTGTTCTTGCGTCATGCGGTTGTGTGTTTCCATGGTGATGTCAGCATACGCACATTGATGCACAGCTGCCGTTCGGGAGCGCAATGGCGGGATGTTGTGCACGTGCATGCTATTCGAAATGTCGCAGTGGCAGTTGTGCAAGACGAGTTTGGCCAAACTTCAGCAATAAAATTCGTTCCAAACTTCGTTTGTGGCCAGTATGGCCAACTTATTCCGGTTTGGACAAACTTCAGTAATGGCCAAGTGTGCTCCACGCCTACCACCGCAACATTTAAATAGCGGAACAGGGCAGATGCGTGTCCATCCCCGAGGCAGCCGTTCGGTTTGACGTGCGCACATTTTCCTCCGCGCCCATTGCTCGTTTTATCGCATGGCGTTCAGATGCACTTTTGTTGCCGGTGGGAGCGTCTTTGACACAATTCTTTGGCTACGCAGATCGCCTTCAACTTCTTGCAGGTGACCAGCAGTGGTGTCGTGATTCGTGTGCGCTGGAACTCGGCGGTGGAGCAACTGCTGAGAGCTTGGGGTGAGACCCGGTCCCCGCACAGCACCAGGCGCACCTTGACGTCCGCTGCGCATTGATATGACCGCGGCTGAAGGCACACCACCGTGTTGATGACTTCAAATTGGGGTCCATCAAGCCTTCCACTTGCATCGAAATTGACATGTCAATGGCGCACGATTTCACTGTGCATGACATCTCATGAAGATTTCTCACGGCGCCTTGGCGGGTGTGAAATGGGCGCTGCTGCTTCTGGCTTTTGGACAGAAGTTGCGTCTGTTGATGTCCCCCAATGCACAAAAGGCCCCTGCTTTTGACACGTGTTCTTGATGAAGAACGCCGACGTCAACGCAACAGACGCTCATATTGTCCGAAATCTCGACTATCGGTTGACGTCGCATTAGCGACAAATTTTGACACAGGCTCGAGCGCGACCAGCGTGTTCGTCAGTACCCACTCCTCGAACGCGCACACACATATTACGTACGGATTGGCAGGCGAGATGTGCAGAGCATGTGCAGCAAATTGAGGCATGTGCGTAATGGCATTGGTCTCGGACCAATGAATCAGGGAGAGTCTCCTTCATACAGTTTGCCGACGACTTCTGTGCTGTGCCTGAAGACGTCGTGGTAGCCTTCTCCAACGCATCCACAATAGTGTCCATCGACTGCCTGTGGCCTACCAACAGCAGGAGCGCCGTCGTGTCCATCCTCGCTCTCTTCCTGCGCATCGTCTTTCCCATTGTCCCCCTGCTTGCCATTCTCCTCCTCGCTCGACGTCTACTGGACGGGGACAAACAGCACGGGCGGCTGTGTCAGGGCTGGCTTCCCAGCGCCACCACCATCACCCTCGTCGTCTTCTTCTTCTCCTACCACAGCGTCACCGAAGAGCTGCTTCGAACGCTGAACTGTGTGCGGGTCGACGTCGGGGAGACCGAAGATGTGCAGGGCAGATTTTCGGTGGCGACAGACAGGTACTCAATTTTACTGGTTCCCGACAGATAGTTGCTCAATTAGGCGCTCTTCCAACATGTCAGTATATCTCTTCACGCGTTCCTCACATATCCCACGATGTATATAGTTCGCATACTGTAGGAAAATTTGCATCCCGAATCCGTTGAAGTCTGTGACAGTGAAAGTAAGCGTCCCGGTTGCTATCTGAAGACAATTTTCCCAGGATTGCCTGTTTGGTGGCCCGGCTGTGTTTGTCACGTTCGGGCTGGCGGTTTCTGATGCCCGCTGCCTGGCCTATGACAGGTACTGGGCGGAGGACACCGAGCTGAAGTGTTTTGAAAAGAGCCGCTGGTGGTTGGTCGGACTCTTGGGCGTACCAGGACTCCTGCTCTTCACTGCGGCGGTCCCCCTGGGACTGGTCGCGTTCCTGACGATGCGCTGGAGAAGGAACAAGGGGGAATTCGCACCCGACATTAGGAAGGAGTACGGGTTCTTCTTCCAGAACTACAAATTGGTCGACACTCCATCAGGGCCGAGTACGGGCCCTTCTTCCAGATGTGCACAGTGTGCGACTGTCGTCGGATCATCAGCAGACGAAGGCGCCAGCGAGGCGAGGGCAGACGCCAAGCAGCAGAGCAAAGGGTCACCCGCCTCGGTGTGGAGGGCGTACTGGGAGTTGGTCATCACGCTAAGGAAGGTGGCCATCGCGCTGGTGGTGGTGTTCGCCTACCGCCTGGGCGGCAGCCTGCAGGCGGCGGTGGCCCTGCTGGTCGTCTTTGCGGCCCTCGTGCTGCACCTCGCGGCCCAGCCCTACCGCGACGACTGCTTCAACCGCCTGGAGGCCGCTTCTCTGGCGGTGTCCGTCGTCACCTTCCACTCGGGCCTGGTGTTCAACGACGCTAACGCGTCGGAGGGAGGCAAGGTCACCTTGGCCGCGGTCGTGTGCCTGCTGCAAGTTGCCCTCATGGCAGCCTTCGCCGCCTGCGCGGTGTGCTATTTGCGCCCGTGGTGGAGCCGGTGGCGGGTGCCGCGAAATTGGGGCCTGCTCCGGCGTTGGGGACGTTCCAGCAGCTGAGAGAAGCTCAAGTCTGGGAGTGTTTGGTGCGGGGCCACCATTTGCGGAGGCCGGTGCGGGCCTGTCGCGTTTTCAAGAATGTCGTGTGGGTTCTTTGGGGACGCCAGCGGCCTTGTTGGGTCGTGAAAATTCATGGACGGAAAGGCCAACAGGGGGAGGCGCCAGAGGCCGGGGCGGGGGGGCGACTGGCGGCTTTCCGTCGCTCCTGTGCGTCGGCGATGAATTGCTCGTCGTTTCCGGCGGATCAGCGGCAGGTTGGGAGAAATTCGTTGGAGCTGGGACGGCGCGTCACGCGCTGGGTTTGCGCAGTAGTCACAGGAGGGTTTCAAGCGTGCAGCGAGTGCATAATTCAAGTTCGACTGCAACTTGCAGGATTTAATGGTTTGAAAGTTGATTCTGATTTGCGAATACCAGTTGAACCTCAATTTGTATATGTACCTTTTTGGATCTTTCCACATGGCGAGAATGTGGCGTCGCTTCTCAGCAAAGGAGGCTGCAATCTTCCGCCTTCTAAATAATCGGCTTTGATGGGCTGGTTTGATGCGGTCCTGTGGCCCAGTGGTGGTTGAACTACTGAGCAACTCAGTTGCCAAAGAAGTCCCATATCATGGAATGTAAAAGAACATGGGCGTTCCCATATCCTGGATATACATAGCCAGGATATTTCATACGCTGCACATGGGCTTCCCATATCCAGGATGTGAGGCATCCATATCCTGGACATGCGCAAGGATGTGACCGTATCCCGGGACATTGGCTCCTACATCCTGCAGAATTTTCGGTCTTGGAACGGGCATACGACGTCCCGCACATTCCCCTACACCCCAAATCCGCGCCCTCGGGAGGAGCGGAATCGCACACGTGGCGTCCTGCGCCCCTTTCTACCACTGCACTACGGCCATATCCTAAATATGGCCGTATTCTGAATATGCATATCCAGGATGCTCAGATTCTTTCCGACTTCGCATGGCAGCAGACTCCAGCCTGCGCGCCGTTTGCCCAGCGTTGTGGGAGTTGCAGGAACGCAAAGTCTGGAATGTTGACAGGGTTTGTTGCTGGCGTAGGTTGTCGATTCCCGATTGTTTTCCCCTCTCGGTCCTGGGGCTGGAATATGTGAAGCGGCACGTCGTTCACCCTCATCCCAACTTTGCGCTTCCACTGCGTTCTTGCCATGCTGCACCAGTTGCGATAGTTGTGGCTGGACAACTCTGCTGGCGCTCTATCGAAACAGTGTCACGCTTCCTTGTGCTGAGATCTCTTTCATTATCACTAGCGGAAAAGGCCATTTCTTGGACGCCAATTGATATTAAATGAAGCTTGCTGGGGCGCCACTGAGACACTTCTTCAAGCACTGGCATCCAAGGAAGAGCTGCGGTGGCGTCCCAGTAGGCGTCATTTATACAAATTGGCAATATATGGTCAGCTGGCGTTCCAGAATTGGCCATTTTCACTAGTGTATGCTGCGCGCGAAGTGGACACAAAAGCCTTCCGAGCACAAGGCATGGAGTGCTTTCGCTCGGCATGGAAATTTCGATGACTCATGGGCAGGGAGATATGGGCGGCAGTTGATCACGGATCGCGAGGGGACAGGATACCAAGCGCGGGCGGGAAAGCACCGCCAGATCCAACGCTTGGTGTCGAACATCTGTTACACTACAAGAAACACGCCATATTGGCGATGCCAACTGCGACGCCATTTTGCCACAAAATGGCGCCATCACAGTGATTGCGATTGCAGAAAATTAGGTGCAATGGCATCAATTGGTATCAAATGGCATCGCAGTTTGCATCGCAAAAATGTCGATCTCTCTTGGTGTTAATGGGGTTGGAGGCGCTCGCGAGGTCAAGTGCAGCAAAGAAATGCCCATCCTACAACCATCAAATTTGAAGGCCTTTAAATTTGTCGGCTCCTGCGCAAACCGGGCGCTACATAAATGCAGTTTGACTGGCTTGAAGGCAAAACAGCCAAATAGACAGGAATTGCCGCCAATATCCGTTTTGGTGCTTCGTCTTGTTGAAGCACTACCTGAAAAATGCCCCTTTGTTAAGTGCGCCCAAGACGCAAACAGCAGTGGGGGAGTCTTTGCCGTGTGGCAAGACACGTTCTCTGGCTATTCCTCTTGGGCACCGCGGAACGCCAACTTCTCCCAGTATCCACTGCCGCAAGTGCCTTCTTCTCAGGGCAGCGTAAGGTGCTTACGGCCTGTGACTTATGAGCATGCGGCCACGCCATGAGCAGTCCAGAAGTCCTCACGGCGGCGCATGGGCAGTTTCAGCTACATCAGGTATGGCTTTTAGATATTTTTGAGCATTGTTCAGTCCTTCAGTGGAAGCGCGGACTTCTATGACCCATCCACGCTTGGAGATAACCAGGGGGTCATTTACTGCCAGCTCCGCGTTTCCTAGAATGCCGTTGCGTTTTCAGTATTGCTCGAGACTGAAAGGTTCAGCGTTACCTTGCGGTTTGGAGTGTGCAAGTTCCTAGGCCAAATAGGTACCCGGCGTTTGCGACCTTGCCTTGACATGTAATACCTCTTGAATTGATTAAAAGTTAGGATGCACTGACCATCGACACCAACAACGGAATTTTTAATGTTCCTCCGTGTATGTCAGTGAACATCTCGTACTGACGTCCTTCCTGGGAGTGGCGGGTCAAAAGCGCACAAAGGAAAGTCAACCGTGGGTGGACTAGTGCTTCCCTTGCGGCAAGTGGTGCCCGGACACTCCTGAACGACCAAATCTGGGGGCAAAGGAATCCAGGATGGCTGCGAAAAAGCGAGTGCCTTACCCTCCCGGTAGCCAGTACATAGAGTCACGATAGGCGGCGAGGTGGTTGGGCAATGGCGGCAATGTGTGACAGTAGATAAGCTGCGGCTACCTGATAAAGGAAGTATTATAGGAGTTTGGAATTTTGAGCTCGGAGCTTGAAGCTTCCTTTGGTTCATATGCCATTGTTTTACATATTTGCATACGTCTTTTAATATTCGCGCAGAGGACGGCCAGTTGCATTTACCCCAATGCAAGATTTCATCGCACACAGTACGCATCAAAATGCCTTACTCTTTGAAATGCGATACAAATCTTAAATACACGACTATCAGGATCAGAAAAAGGTCGTATATTGTTTCAATTCATCAATTTTGCAGTCTGCATTGCCAATCTACAGAGAATCTCGGGCAAAAAAATTGAACAAGGGGCGGCGCCTTCAAAACTTCACAATGATGCTAAATATGAATTCTTTCGAAAGATTTTCACTGCCTGAAACGTATTGATGCGGTCTAGGGTGTTGAACATTTACAAGAACTAGAAGTCATAGTGCATGCTTCAACATTGTGTTCAGAACTTAACAATAGCATATTTCAAAATCCTTGGACGGTGTTTGAGATCCTACTGGTATTTTCTTTCTCACAAAGACAGCCGCCGAAGCCGAAAGAACGCCTGCGCACGTACCAGGCTAGCCTGGTACAGCAGATGCTGAACGAAGCTAAAGCCAAGAAGAGCATCACGACAGAAATAGACTCCGGGTCTCCTCAAGCCAGCAAGGTGACACGAACATCCGATACCTTTCGTTTCCAGGGATTGATATCATGGTAGTCGTTTTCGGTTCGGAATTTAAGGCTGTAAAGGCCTTGCAATCTTTTTATTGAGTTTCGCGCCCCTTTCATGATCTTCGCATCTAAAAATGATAGGTATCGGATACACCTCCAAAGTGGCCGCACGCGCTTACCCATGATCACGAATCCTTGGCATTAGTAAGATAAGGAAAAAAACATCTAGTTGAAGAGTGGCACAAGACTTAGCACATTCTGACATAGCCATGTGCCACTATTTTCCCCAAAGGGTAATTTTTGGGGAAGTGACATTATCGATTGAACGCAACGATGACTTGTGCGTCACAACCTGTTACAGGCATTTGTGCCAGGATTGTTATTTGCACTGCAGAAACTGATCGTGTTAACGTTTTTGCGCGTAAAATATTTTTTACGTTCTTATGCGTAAAAAGGCGTAAAAATACGTAAATACAACGTAAACAGCCCCGTGCACATACAGACTGTAAATACCGTATTTACCCGGTGTTAATATCCAACCCCTATTAGTATCGATTCGCACCTTTGGGGGGTCGAAACCACGTTAGCATCCATGATCCGGTGTTAGTAACCACCCCTAAACCTCAACATAAATGAGCAAGGCGCGGGTGGTGGCAAGGGACATCAGCGGCTGGTGTTGGGCCACGTCGCCCTGTTTGGGCCAAACCGCATTCCCTGCGATTCGCGCATCAACGGGGACAGTAGGTCCAGGGTGGTTGCCGTAAAGGGAGAATTTGGAAGGACGCCTGCAAAAGGCTGCGTGGACGACTGGCTGCCGTTGGGACTTCCAGTGCAGGACCGCCTGACTGCGACTGATGCCGCGAGGCCCAATTAAAGATGCGGTTGAGGAATCAAAGCCGCCCTGGCTGCTGGATTGAGTCAACCTGCTCCCACGCCGGCCAGAGCATGTTCCGGCGTGGTCCCTGCCAAGGGCGCCCCAAGGCCCTGCGCCAGGAACGGGCAGGCGATGGCGCTGGTGGGGTGACCGCCGTTGCGAGACCCCACCCTGCTAAACCGACTGCAAAACGCAGCGAAAGCAGGGGCCCTTCCCAATTGGCACACCACATTGGCTACCACGCCACAAACCCAATCACAGATGCCGTCAGCCATCCCAGCCGGCGTCAGCCCAGAAAAGCGCCGGGGACCAAGACCATCATCGCGACGCGGCGCCCCGGCATGTCGAGGCCTATGTCGGTCCTTGTTCTTTGCATCGGGGGGTCAAACGCGCCTCGAGTGTTCCGGCGAACCCCTGCTGGTCCCAATCACCAGCCACCCCACCTGGTGCAGCGCGAAGGCCACGGGATCCCCTGAAGAGCCTGACAACTTTCAATAGTGTTGTGTCCGTGATTCTTTTGTGACTTGACTTGCTGACGTTGCTGCCTATGCACTACATCTTGCATTGCTTCAAGCCCAGCTTTGGGCATTTCACGGCCTAGTTTCAATTTTTTTTGTCTGCCCCTTAGAGCAGGGGTCCAATTGCGTTTGCATCCATGACCCGCTATTTGTATCCACCACTCAACTTAGGCGTCCAATAATCGCCTACTAATACAGGGTAAATACGGTACAGACTTATGTGGAGTCCGGGGAGTGGCAGCCAGACGCGCTGGAATGGGCAGAAACGAGCTGTTTGTCGATGATGTCGTTGACCTTGCCAAGGGAGAGGTGGAGGCTATGTTCCACATGCTCGAAGGGGCGGAGGGCGGATCATTGTACACGACAATCATCGTGTGACCATGTCTCCGCCACAGCGTAAATACAGAAGCAAGAATAGTCCCTTTTAGAGATTTATGTCATTGCGTGTAAAAATGTAAACGCAAAAACGTAAACGTAAATAACGGCTTCGATGGTGCTGTTAGTTGCTGTGCACAGAACTGCACTAGTGCGCACACTCAGTACTGAGTGAGGTGTGTTGCACACCACTTTGCAGAGCTAATTGCAGGCTGAAGTGGTTATTTCGTTGACAAATCCATACACACCTGAGGATGTGGTTGCCATGCATACTCGTATCTACGCTTGAACAATATATTATTGTCACATACAAAATGTGATTGTGCGGCTGCACATCTGTATGCGAAGATACATGATTTGCTTTTTGGATGACGATCGTGAATGGAGATTCACGGAAAAGCTATCTCCGCGAGTATTACTTAAAAATATACAACTGCACACACGCACGGTCATGTCGATGACCTACGGATTCATGATCACATGAGAGCAGCATGGATACTACAGTACTGTGCCCTGTGATCTGACTGTGTTGACGCGTGGCAGCAGGAGACAAAAAGCTCATATTTTAGGGTTTTGCTCTGTTTATATTAAGTCTAACAAAACATCATTCTGGATACATATCCAAATCTCCGGTCTACATGAGACAAATACATCTCAAGCATACTGTTTATGGGTGCGAGTCCGAATCTGCCACACGCCGTTGCTTCGAAACGGTCCGAGGCGAGCTTTACCTTGTCATTAGCGACCCAACCTCCTGCAACTTCGTCCTATTCCCGCGTCGCAGGGAGCCGCGCAGCCTCGTAGCCCGTGGCGTCGGTGAAGAAAGTCCTTCCCGCACTGCCGAAGGCCCTGAGGTCCTTAGCTCCTCCAGCCTTTGCATTTGTCGGTGGAGCTCCGCCTCAATTATGCACGTCGATGTTCCTTGTTCTCTGGAGACCTGACCTGCCTGAAAAACGGCTGTTTCTTTATCCCAAAATATTCCCATTGATATAACGGATCGGGGCGAAGGTCGTTTGAACAGGTAGCCGTTCAGTAACCCCTTGCCCAAAATTGACACTTAAACTGGATTAATCCAATACTGGCCCATCTCAATATCCTCAAAATATTGCCGACCTAGCTGTAAAATCCACAGCCTTGTCGATCGCCCTGCTTCCGTACACAACAACAGAAAATATGAAAAAGCAGCCTGCATTCGGGCGCATGGTGTCAAATTATCTCACAAATGCTATACAAAAATGTATTCGAAGCTTTGTTGCGCAGTAAGTTCAGAGACGCTGACGGCGCCCGCGCCGCGAGCATGGCTGTTATGACTCCGTTGCCTCCTTTGTTCCAACTGTAACGATCGGCTGTTTGAGCAGACAGATAAGAACCAGTCGCCTAAGGGCGAGTCGGATGATTTGGTCGGCGAAGGCTCCTCGGATGGGACGGATGTTGTGGTGGACCGAGTTCGAGCGCAAAGGGAAGCCAGGGAGCAAACCAAGAGGAGCCGCGAGGAAGAATTTCGAAAGGCGACGGACAGGAAGAAGCAGGAGCTTTCCAAGAGGAAGGAGGAAGAGTTCCAAAAAATGTACAAGGTGATTGTTTTGATCAGGGAGCATTGTGCCACAACTAAATGAGACGAATGGGATGTTGCATGCAATTTTGCATTATATGACCAGGCACGAGGCGCTGTTCTAGGGGCACGGATGGGCGCTAGTACTGCGCAATGTAAGGCAGTTAGACCCAGCGAATTACGCTGTAGTTTGCATGATTCTTCGAGCTACTGCTGACCAATTTACTGTTTACCGTTCTGAGGCTGCAAAATTGCCACATTATGGATAGATCAAATCCAGGTATTCTTCGTGCATCTAATGATACATGTTATGATGTCTATGCCGACAATCGATGGGGCACGGTTGGGGAATCTCCAGGAGTTGCCTGCGGCACGGCATGCCCTAATAATGCCACTCCGATGGGCCCACCGTCACACTATCACACTTTTATGTGGTCACAACTGCTGGTCAGCCATCCCGGGTAATGTCACCAACGGGTATTTATACCTGGAGCGCAATTGGAGTAATCTAAAGTTTTATTGGAACAGGAGGTGACTTCTCGTGATATGGAAGCTTCCAGTGCACAAAGTCGCTGCCGCAGACCGTAAAACACCTTCGCGCTATTTAGGACGCTCAGCACGAGGCTGCGCAGGCGAGAGCTGTGTTGTCGTGTCTCACGCGCAACGGTCTCTCATTTGGTAATCTACAGCCCGGGACCATCGCTGCCACTGCTTGGGGCCAGGTCGTATTATCGTGCGGACGCAGCTTAGAATGCAACTGCCTTGCTGAATGTGGATACGCAAGCACAGTGAAGCAGGTTTTGAGGCGCACATCTACATGCAATTGCTCCGATGCAGTTGTTGAGCACTCACTGTACAGCGGTCTCGCCTGGTCTTGCGTGATGAATCATTCACGCTTGGCATCGAACTCGAGTGTAGTCGCGGCTTGTTGTCCTTTCTTTTTGAGTCTATTGCGAAGTTGAAATTTGAGATCCACAGAATTTTCCAATCGATTCTTTTTCATTAGATATCTAAATGTGACTTGAATAGACTTTTTCATGCTTTCGGAATGGGTGCACAATCTCTGGCATTTCGAGCTACGCTGAAGGTCTGTGCTCGCGATATTTCGGCCCCAAACGGCGGGGCATATTCAGCAGGATGGCGACGACCACACAGAGACAGTGTATGCGGGACAAAAGATGATCAACACCCCAAAGTACGGAAACTCCTTTAAGATTTGCTGAAAGGTGCATTTGAGTGGCGTCAGGAAGTGTACAAGGGGCTGTCTTACGATTCTGGGGTCACGGGGGAGTTGGAAGACCTGCTGAGAGGGGCCGACAAAGTGAGGAGAAGGAAGCGCGCCCAGCTGTACACGGACTGGGAATGTGAGGTGTTCGGCAAGATACAGGGAAGAATACAGAAGGCCTTGGGGCAGAGGAATATAGAAGACATCGAATCACGCCTGAGGAGCCAATACGATGCGTATATAAAGGTCCTAACAGGGACGCGCCGCGAAATTATGCGATGATGCGACGGCATGCGCTATGCAACACTTGACATACACTGTGCTGACGTCTCTTCCCAGGGTTGATGGCAGAAGCAGTCGCCTGATCCGCCGCTGTTTGCCATGTTGTGATCCAGAACATATGATATCAAGAGACGAGGCACGGTGAACTGCCTTGAGTTCTCCATGTATTGTGTCGGTATAAGCTAGACATATCTTGTACATATTTTATTGTTTATACGGTGGTCCCGAGAATCAGCATCAGCCGGTCGCTCGCCGTACCGCAACAAAAACACCATTTTGCGTGCAGCACGACATGATGCGTCTTGTACATTTTGGTAGCGCATTGCACCCAGTACAAAATCCAGAAATCTTCTAAAGAAGCGCTATATCTTTCAAACACATTCACCACACCTAAGAAACCCACACCTAAAACTCTACCTCAACTTGGAAGACCCAATTCACCTTCATTTGGATTCTCTCAGATACACTTTGCACAACTCAGTGAATGGATCACGCCCACAACCCTGCACTTCCTCTCTAAAACTTGCTTCATCTCGCTGGCATCTATTCAACGAAACCACAAAGCACGGTGTTGTGGAATAGCTCCACACAGCGCAGACCATGGGCACAGTGAAGTGTTCTATCGTCCTGCCTCTTCAGACAACCAATGAAAAGCTGGCCGTCTTCAGGGACGTGATAATCGAGACGGACTACGACCCCCTCTCAGTGCACAGGGCCGTCGTCAAGTTCAGAGATGACGACATCGAAGACCCGTGCCTGCAGGCTACCAGCAAAACGCTGCGCGAGCGGCAGGCGGTAAGCACCTGGCAAGAAATCTGCTGACCAGCACCCCCCAAGCGAACTCGCTACATCTAACTGGAGCGGAGGCATTCGTCCCGTCGCTTGGCTCCGCTAGAGCAATGGACGCATTGAGCTACGCTGATCTGCCGTGGAGGCGATTGGCAGTGTTTGAAAATTTTTGACCCCGAACATCGTTCGAGCAACAAGTATCCCCCTCAAGGTGCCGCGCACCAGTTTCCTTTCACTCGGCATGGTCCTCCAGCGTTTTGGGCGATCGCGGAGTTCAAATCAGCGGCCATGTGCCGAGGTACCATGCTGTGGTCGAGGGGAGCTAGTCGCAATTCCATGGCGCTGCAGTGCATCAACTCCAACTCGCCCCCGGCACAGTCGCACCCCCCGACCTGTATGTCGTTCTCCCCCGCGCAGTGCTTTCAATGGCCGGCACTGCACTTGCCGAACAACGCCAAACGGACGTCTCCGCACACGGAAACCTTGTCTTTCGCGTGCAGATGGGCCGCTGCGATTTGCCGGACAACTACGCGGGCAAACTAACCCTGGAGACCACCATGTGGGACAAAGTGGGAGCGACGCCGTTTGGCCACTGCATGGACAAAGAGGGCAACTACATGTGGAAGCCTGCCAGCGAGGTGGATGCCGCCCACCGGTCGTCCCGCGTGTATATGGACCATTACGTGACGCCCACCGGCAGAGAGCCTATGATGGCGGAGTGTCCAAAGGGAAGGCGCCACCTGGAGGCGCCAGGTGGCCGCAAGGCACGCGCCAAGCGAGCAAACCAAGACGAGAATATTTGGTACGGCCAGTGTGGCGCAATAGTTTCAATTGTCATAGGAATAACAAGCCTAAAGCAGACTCTTCATACACGAATATTTGCAAATTTTTGGTGTGGGAGAGAATTCCAAGACTTGCCAATACGAAACGCAACGGCCATTCTATGTGGTCTTTCTGCCCCTCCCGGAGCATGCCAATCTGCTTTACAATCTGGGATATTGTCAATATATATTGTCAATATTGTGCCAATCTGCTTTGCACTGGGATATTGTTCCGGGCGACTGCGGCGGTGCGTCCATCAAGTTTGTGCACCTGTTTTTGGGCGCATGCGCGTGCGCACAGATCAGACACCTGCAATTTGCTGCATCAAAATGTATGCATATCATGCGCCCGGCATCGCACGAGCGGGAAAATTCCGGTTGAGTTTCGGCGCTCCCTTTGCACAAGACAGCAACACCACAAAGCCGCACAATGATGGGGGCGCCGTCATCCATGCCCTCGATATATTACGGCAATTTACTGCAAATTACGGAAACCAGAACAGCACCTCCGCAGCGTCTCGGCATGGATTCAAACGCATCGATTGGCCCCATTATTACAGCAACAAAAAAAACAAATTAAAAAAAAACTTGCTGCCGTCTTGCCGCCATTCACTCCCCTTCCAATATCTCCTCATGTTCTTCCAAATGCCATCCGCACCCATTCACCCCAACCTCCCGCTGCCCCCTCCACAGCGAACAGACCGAGACCATGTACGACGTGCTGCAGCAGACCAGGCAGGATGCCTCCCCAACCCCAGCTCGCGGCCCCCCCCGCCGGAGCGCGAGGGACCTCAAGTACATCCTGCAGCAGGTGTGCCCGCCAACCCCCCACATATCCAAGCGCGCCGGCGGCCCCGTCGGCGACCAGTGGCTGGACGCCAAGGGCAAGAGGTGGCTGCCAGGAGTGGAGGACCGGCTGGGCCGAAGGGACCTGTTCCAGGCGCTGCACAGGGGGAGGCCCAAACCGCTGGGGCTACCCACGGGGGACATCTGGCTGGACAAGAAGGGGAAGAGGTGAGGCACCCCAGCAACCAGGGGGTGAGGGGCATCGGCCTATGTAATGTGCCCATATAATCTTGCCTATCTTGGCGGAGATGCAGTGACGGGTTGTCGAAACGCTAGTGGCAACAATGAGGGGACGGCCATGATGGCAATAACTGTCACTATTAATACCCTTTCAGGACAATTTAGTACAAGGAAGTACTGTAAAAATGCTGGACCTTATACAGCTTTTCCCAAAACAGAGTTTATTGTTTACATAATAAAGGGAGTGCAGGATGTGGTGCTCAGCATCTCTAGCTATGGGCCATTTTCACCCGAGGTGTTCTTTTTTCCAACATGCATACTTCAACCTCCCGCTTAGAAATGAATATGCTATGTCAAGATACAGTGTCTTCGATAAAGATCTTGTGGCGATTTTATTCGCTACGCGCCAGGTAACACCAAGCCACCAGAAATTTATCCTCGGAGTCTAATTCGGCAAATTCCATGGGCGGAATAGGCACTGAAAATACATGGGCAAGATTACACGACTTGGTCCACTTAAGTATATTTCCACTCAAAACTACTGTAGGTTTTTAAACCCTTCCGTATGGTAACGAAACAATTGCCAATTTTTTGCAGAGAAAACAACAAAATAAATAACGCTGTTTTACTAAATTTGCAGACCAACGTGAAAATGATAAAAATAACGCTCTAAAAAGCAAATGCGAAGCAAAAACCGCGACAGTAACATCTCCCAGTGCGGAAGGGCTTAAAAACCTTCGGTATAATGTGGCATACGATATCATGCGCCCTCAGCAATTTGCCCCATCTGCACGGCATCGAATCGTGACAGCTGGCCAATCTTTTGCCAGTGTTTGCTGCCGTGCCGCTGTCATTGACCTGCCGCCCCTCCGCCCACGCCAGGTTCCTACGGAGCACTGGGGACCACGACGTGTACGCGATCCTGCGGACGCCAATGCCGGCCAAGCCACCAGACGTCATATGGGTGAGCAGGAGGCACATCGCGAACATAGAGCAGGGGCTGTTCGGCCTCACGGGTGCCGAAGGGGCGTCCAACTGACCAACGGCGTGCTGCGGCATCGTCAGCCAGGAAGGAAAGTCCTTGCGATGCACATGGGCGCACAAGAGACGTGACACAAGTTGTTGATAGGACGTGTGAATGAGAGGCGCCGTGGCGTTAGGGGGCCCCAGCGCCGGGGCGACTGCCGTTGTGGGAACACCATCCACCGGTGTATTAGACGCATGGCAAAGCATGCGTCCATTTTCATGCAAGCCCTGGGACGACGGGCCGCTAAGGGGAAGCCAATCGGCAAGGATCAACATTACAACAATTGTGGATTTGTAACGGTCCAATGAGTCTTGCTCCTCTCCAGTGGCAGCGCACGCCCGTCAGTCCATGCACGTCGTGAGCAGCGTCAGTGCCGGCAAGGAAGGAGCAGCCCGGCCGGTCGGCGGGTTGGGCTTCCTGGAGGTGCGCTGCCAGGCCAGGCACCTTGAGGCCCCATCCTGACCTGTCCCATCATCCGTTCGTCGTTACGTGGGAGGCCCGTTCGACCTTCCGGCCGTCAATGTCAGCAACGGCTGCCCTGAAGTGGGCGCCATGTGCCGCGTTGTTGGCAAGGCTGTATGATGACGTCGCTAGGGTCTCTGGTAACGTCACTCGCAGGCCAGTTTGCTGTCGAACGACGTTAGGCAAATTGCGAAGGCCTGGAGGGCGGACATCGGCCACATGAAGTCCATCGTGAAGGTGTCCTCGCCGATCTGGACACAGCACACCCCTTCAATTGCGCAGCGACAGATGTGCGTCAGAGGTGAGGGCACTGCGTTCAGTCTGAAGATATGCATAGCAACACCAATCGTTGTAGTGTGACAAAACCAACTTTTGAGCCCAACATAGTTCAACCTTGGTTGTCTCGTGAGCCTGTCACGACCTGTTCGCCAGCAACAGCTTGCCTTGCCTGTCGATTGCAATAGGGAAATGCCACGGTCACATTGTTGAATACATTGTTGAAGTCGGGCTGCTAGCTTGCATTATCCCTTCGAGTTGCAACTGCGACCTTACGTCACACAGAAGTGCTGTGTGCCATGCACTGGCAACTGCAACTCATGGGCGCTGTGACAGCACCCTCCTCAAACTTCGGGTGAGGAAGTGCTTTACGACCACTTGCGACAGCAACTAAGAACTTGTTTCACCAGCCTGCCTGCGCCACATCATCCTTTGATACATCAGGAAATCGCGCACGAGCACACAGAAGCGACGCAGAACAGGCAAACACAGCACAAAATTACACCCAGCGGACAGCGTCCGCCAAAAAAAAGCCCAAGTTGATTCCAACAGCATGCTCAGAGACAGCATGTCCAGGGCGTCCGCAAGCACCCAGCACAACGCGTGTCCCGTCCGACTCTTTCTAACATGCTTGGCGCTGCATAGCAATGAATTTACAAGGAATTGGAACAAAGACAGCACCGATGCGTCTGCAAGCAGAACCTATTCCCTGGCGACTCGCTTTGTACTGCTTTGCACATTGCCCACTGCTGCGAGCACGCTGGCTGCATTCTATGCTGTTTAATGGCATGTCTCACGTGATAAAAAACCCAAATTCTTGGGTGGTTGGAGGCCCACTCTGTGGCACACATTTCCACTCCTTTGATACGTACTGTCCTCCTCACGTCTACAGATCGGAATACCAAGGTGGCAACTTCTTCACGCTGAAGGCGTGTGGCAGTACTGCAGCAATACTCAGCAGTAAATTCCAAAGACCACCTGTTCATGCCAACAGCTCATCAAGAACAATGACAAGACATGTGACAGCACATTCCGTCCTTCGCTCTTCCTCGTGTTCTGAGGTCAGTAGGAGTAAGACAGTGCATTACAAATGGAAGGCAACAAACGCCATAACGTCCTTTCGATCGCACAGATCTGGTTCTCCTTGGGTCTTCGTGAATGTGCAACGTTTTGCGGATATTCTTGTGCTCCAATGCACCAGGAACAACATGCAGTGGACTGTAGAGAATGCCGTGCAATCGCTGCGTTTGACGCCACCATTAACTATTGCTGCACTATATTATGCCATTACTAACAATAACGGCCAAACGAATACACACTCAGCCACAGACGATCACTGCCACTACCTTCCCGAACTGCAGGACAACATGTTCCTGATCGTCTTCAGGCACAAGTTGGAAGTTCTTCACGGAAGCTTCAGTGACACGCCCCTTGAAATTCAAGCAGTAGGCATTAAGCTGCAGCGCAAGGGGCCACACAGGTGAGCAATATGTTTTCTGCGCCTTGTCCATGGCCTGTGGTGCAGAGAGCTCACATGCGGTTTGGATTCGTTGATGTACATGGCTCACACGGCGCATGTACAAGTTGGTAGCATGTTGGAAGGTGACAAAACAACCAGCGGCGCTGATGCACCACTCAACAGGACATGAAACAGACAAGGGGCAAACTGGGGCACAACGAGACGCAATGAACTAATGCGGTTGAACCTCAACAATTGGGCAGAACGGACAATAAGTGTTCTGCCATGGTTTGCCTTCACAAAGCCTGCTTTGGAGCCCATCGTCTTCCGTTCATGAATTGGCAGCATTGAGGTAGCAGAAAGTTGTCAACAGGGGAGAGTCCAGGATACAGTCAGAATTTGCAACATTCGCACATTTGCCTGCGCACATGGCTGCAGCCAGCCTTTGCCATTAATCACCATGTCACTGCCGGTTCAACAACTCCCAATCTGGGATAAGCACAAATGATCAATTGTATTGCGCAAATATGTGAATAAATTTTCAATTGTGATGTTGTGCAGCACCCTTTATAAGTCTTCAGCAACATGGCCCGTGCAGGAGTCATACACTTGGGGGAAATCGCCCAAGACAAAGGGACCCATTAGGCACTTGCCTGGTCATTCCATTTCGGCGTCTTGTTCTTTGCGATGACCAAATCTCCCAGTTGTTTACCACTCTTGTACCTACCATTACATGGCCACAGGGGAAACAGATGCACTCAGTGAACAACAACAACACAGGGATGACCATAGCAACAATTTGCAATAATGAAAACAACATATATAAAATAGCTGCCGATCGTGCGACGCTGCACCACCAGGTTAATTAGAGAACAGTGTGCGCACAGCGCACGCAGATGTCCGAACTTGTAAAAATAGCTAAATAAAACCAACCAAAGTAGAAAAGAAATCCAGTCTTCTGTGTGGCTACCATCGTAAAAATGGCAACATGGATTCAAACGCCATTTTCTTGCGGCAAGTCCAGGAATTGCTGTCAGGATGGGGTCAACAAACCCAAATGAACTCAATACTCACGTGCCAGCATTAGCACCCACTGATCGCCTGCAAGGGTGTGAAGTGGGCATTCATTGTGCACATGGGGCAGGACAGCAGAGATCTGGCAAAAGGTCAGAATGGATCCTCTGCAGGGCAGCTTGTGCATGGCACACAGTTCATCAAACTGCCATTCCCATTGAGGATTCCCCAACCACGCAGCTTGAAAGGCAAAGGCCATCAAGCAGCAGCACATGGCCGCCTGCTTGCAGGGCAAGCTCGATCGCACCTTTCAAGAAGGGATTCTGTGTCGGCGGCAGCCTGAGCCGGCCTCTGCGCTGCAGGGGGCACCTTAGGCACGATCGCAGTCATCTTCCTGGGACCCCTCGTGCCCAACAAGTTGTGCTGGTAAAGCACCGACCCCAGCTCCATCCTCATGGGTGGGGCGTCCCCCTCGCCCTCCCCCCCACCTGCCACCTTTGCCCTCTTCAGCGGGTTCTCCCCCCGGTCATATATGCTGAACTCTGTGCCAATGAAGTTCGACCGCACCTTGCCAAAATAACTCTCGCTGCGCCGCCCGAGGTCGTTGTCATCCAAGGAGATCAGGTAGTTGCTGGATCGGCTTTTTTTGCGCTTCCTGGCAGATATCAGCAGCTGCCCTGTGTCGTCTGCAAACAGGCTGTATTTGGGGTAGGTCTTCGACTCCTTCCTGTCCCTCACAATGTAGCACAAGCACGGGTGGTGCCTGGGGCCTGGCATCATCACGAACTTGCGCAGCTCGTCCCTAGTGGCATGCTCAGGGAGAGCAAATCTGGACATAGCCTCTGATCCAGGCTGTGTGGTGGAGGGCATCGTGTCCAGGCCCCCAGTGGGGTCGAAGACGGTGTCCATGCCTTTCTCCTCCAGATCCCTTTCCACCTTGGACCGGTCTGAAAACCTTGCCAGCAGGCACCACAGCCAGGCAAAGGTAAGTGGACAGTCTGTGCCCATCGTGCCTGACCCTGCCCACCAAAATATTCATATTCGTGTTACTTTTACATTGTTGTCATTATTAGTGTAACCACTGCTACTACTCTTGCGACTACAACTCCTCTTGCTATCACTACTGTAGATGCTACAACTTCGTCAGTACTGTTCCATTAGCTTCTTGTTGCTCTAAGTTGATCAGGTGTGCAATAAAATGCAGGCAATATCGCTCTTTAGCCAATACCTCATCCCATCTTCCTGTCCCACTGCTCATGTGAAGGTCTTGTGTAAAGTACACCAGTTTTCACCTATCATTGGACCACAGGCCCCAACATTCTGCAATTCTGTAACTCAATCCCCAAAAGCAATTCGCTGCTGCACTCTGGCATCCATGCAACAATGGAGTAGGGTAAAGGGACACCAGCAAGCCTGCTAGAGCTAAAACGTGCTTTTCTACAACCAGGTCTGGAAGTCCCACAAGTTGTATGTTAACAGGTACTTGTTGTAACTGTTCAAGAGCAACAGTCCTGAGCTCATCGCGGTGAACCCCTGATACTGCATTTCATGCAAGCAACACTCATGATTTCACATCGCTGTTGTTAGCGACTGTGCTGATCTTCCAATCAACATTCTTTCCTTGCCTCATCACATGCAGTTTGATGACAGTCCCGCATCTTGCAACTCTTTACCTGGACTGCATGTTTCAGGGATATTTTGTCTCGCATTCTTGACTCCACAGTCAAGTGTTCCATGCACACAAATTGGCCACACCAAACGATGACAGGGGGGTGCTTATGTGTGCAAGAGCCCCTTGGCATCACAACGATCTGCACTGCTCCTCCTTGCCCATGTCCCATGCAATTTTTCTCTTCTCCCATCGTGATACTGTCCCCTGTACCTTCCAAAGGGCTGCTCACCTGGTTACATCCCCAGCAGGGGCAATTTGAAAGTGGTCTCCACTTGGGGAGTCCAGTGCCCCATTGGTGGCATCGTGGATGCTGAACACTGCAGCACTCTTTCCCGAAGGCAACCCTTCTGGGCCCCTGTGCCCAATGGGCCCTGCAGCTGCCTTCCCACCGAAGTCATCTTTGGACATGGCTACTCCCCCACGCATCCTCTCCAGCCTCCGCTGCTCTGCCAGGGTCTTCTGCTGCTGCAGCCGCTGCTGCACAGTCACCCCGCCAGCAAGGAGGGGGGCCGGCTGGTGGCCCTGTGAGTGTGGTGAGCAGTCCGCAGCCTCGTCCACATGTGCCAGGATGTCCCCGTCGGTCACATCGCCAAACAGGTCGTTGCTGTACATGTGGACTGCAAAAGGGCAGCTCAAGGTGAATTTCTTTTGTTGCATTCGCAAGCACAGGGCCATGGCCGTTGGCCGATGAAGGTGGCAGCGGGCAGGCGCACATCAAGATCAATAGCCACTTCCCTGCATGGCAGATGCCAGCATAGGAAGAAGTGGAAAGGGCACCTGTTGCAAAAGAAAACTCGTGCGCAGTTCCAACATTTCACAGATGAACTCTCATTTGTAATGAAAGAATCTGCACATATTGTAGGACATGGGGTGTCACAAGTTTGTTGTTATGCCAGGCAAGAAAACAGCCCGCTCCAAATTGAATACATCTGGAGTGTATTGAAGGCAGACTCCAGCAAAATATGGAAGTATTGGCAACAATGCAACATCCTTGGTTTACAACGCAAACAGCCTAATTCAATTTTCACACTGTTTACTGGAATGTCAAGAAACCGGCAGGGTACTTTGTGATGCTCTTATCAGCCACAGGGCGAAGGGAATGACCAAGGCTAGAGGTGAAGCACAACCAAGGTGGAGTTTGCATGACTTGTGAGCCTATCCTTATCCCCATTCTGAGATCTCGTTTTCATTTGAAGACAGCATAGGACAACCAGAAAGAAAGAACGGGGGCAACAAAGGGTGGCAGCCCTTGCATGGCCAGGGGAGAATGCAGGCCAAGAGAGAATGACAGCTGGGCAGCGTTGCCCAGCTGGCTTCACTCAAGTCACACGCTCCTTTGGAGGATGGGAACTGGAAACTCATCTGTTTGCAAACGGACTTCCCTGACTTCGACTTCGGCCCTTGACCATGGACATCTTGTGTGCGGACTTGCGCCCAACTTGCAGGCGACAGGGCAGCTTTTGCCCAGCCCAGGGGCAAGAAGTGTTTTTCGTCGCTCTTCAACAAAGACACCCACACGACTGACACATTGGACCATGCATGTGCGCCTCGAGCGGCGCTTGCACCTTCACGCTGGCCCTTTCAGCCACTCCATCAGCTGGGACCCTGCCCCCTCGCCGCCCCCCCCCCCTCTCTCCCCCCCTGGGCCCGGGCTCAATCCTACGGGGATTGTCAGCTTGTGCCGCCAAGCGCCCCGCGCCGACGGCGCACCCAAGCAACAGACAAGGGCGACACAATCCGCCGGCCGAGCCGCGGCACCCCAAACAGGGCCAGGCCTCACCTCCGCCTCCTGCCCTCTTGTTCCTGGACACGGCCGTCTGGAACACACGCGCCGACACCGGCCTCGCCGGCGTGGTCGGCGCGCCCGGGTGCTCGGCGACGTGCCCCGGCGGCAGGCTCATCTGCCGGTCCTCGTCGGATACCATCATTCTGCGCGGACGACGGCACAAAACGGCTGGCCTCAAAACGAACCGCGGCGAGCTCGCGCCGCACAAACGGGCACCCCCCCCCTGCCCCGGCGCGAGGGCCCATGGTCCATATCGACTCTCCGGATCACCCACCGAGCGCACGAAACTGCTCCTTGGGATCTCAGCACGGCGCCGTCCAAAATGGCCGCGCTGCGGCGCACCAGCGCGTGCCCCCCGCCCTCGGCACAGAACTCGCCCCCCGCACGGACCACCGCACGCTGGCCCCCCCCCCCCCGCGGCTCCGCCCCGCATGATCGCCACGCCATTCCCACGGAAACGCGACGCGGGATGGATCACGGCCGTCCCCTTTCGTTGATCGCTCCTGCGACCCGGCGCGTCAGAATCAAACCGCGCGACCGAATCAAGAACGCCGCCTCCCCCCGTGTGCCGCCGTGCCTGTGCGCATCTCGGCTCACCTGTCGCGGGCGCCGCCCTTGGAGGAGTGAAAACCGTCTTCCGACGCGAACATGGCGCCAGCGCGGGGCGCACCCGACGTCTGGGGACGGGGCCCTGGCGGGGCCGTGGTGGTCTGCTGGTCGGTGGAATGGAAATTTGGTGGGAGGGGCGTCATCGACGCGGGGAAGACAGCGGCTGGAATATGGCTTGGCACTCTGACGGGCATGCGAGCCATTTTCAAGTGCATCTGGTGTTTTTGTTCGAGTCGCCGTTGTGACGCACAGGGGGCAGAGCCATGCCGGCATGCTAGCACATCGGGTTGTTTGCGACCCTGGATGGACCGCCGGTGTGTCTGGGGCGGGGCGGCGCCCGCTGTGCGGTGGACGACTTACCGTATTTACCCGGTATTAGTAGGCATGTATTGGACCCCCAAAAAGAGCTGTGGATACTAATAGCGGGTCATGTATACTAACGCGGTTTGGACCCCTGATTCCAAAGAGTAGACAAAGAAAATTTTTGACAATAGGCCGTGAAATACCCAAAAATGGACAAAAATGGCGATGCTAGTGCGGAATGTTATCAGCCTCTTCACAGGAACTGGCGGCCTTGACTTGGGGCTGCACTAGCTGGTGGCGACTGGCGATTGGGGCTGTCAGGGGTTCGCTGGAATGCTCCAGGCGCATTTGCCTCTGCAGTGCAAAGAACAAGACCTGACATGGGTCTCGACTCGCTGGGGCACCACGTTGCAACGATGCTCGACACGCGGCGTTTTCCATCGCTGATGGCGGCTGGGAAAGCTGATGGGATCTGTGTTTGGGTCTGTGGCCTGGTAGCCAGTGAGATGTGTTTTGCCCCACCTTCGCAGCATTTTACGGCCAGCTTTGCAAGGCGGGGTCTCGCAACGGCAGTTGCCCCGACCTATGCCGTCGCCTGCCCATTCCTGGCGCTGGGCATTGGGGGACCCGTGCCAAGCGCCAGGCCGGAACCTGCTCTGGCCGGCCGGGGAGCAGGTTGGCTCAACCCAGAAACTAGGGCGGCTTTGAATTCTCGATCGCTTCTATCATCGTGCCTTGCGGCGTCGGTCGCTGCCTTGCGACCCTGCACTGAGAACGCCAACGTCGGCCAGTCGACCGCGCGGCTTTTCGCGGGAACCCCTCCAAATTCTCCCTCGACAACATCCGCCCCGGCCCGATCGTCCCCGTTGATGTGCGAATCGCAGGGAACGCGGTTTGGTCCAGACTGGGCAACGAGTTCCAACACCAGCCCCCGACTTCCCTTGCCACCATCCGCGGCTTCCGTCGTTTTTGCTCTATTGAGGGTTGGGGGTGGATACTAACACCGGGTCATGGATACTAACGTGGGTTCGACCCCCAAAGAGGGGGGTGGATACTAATAGGGGGTGCCTACTAATACCGGGTAAATACGGTAGTGCGTCTGCCCAATGACCTCGACCATGAACAGGTGGCCTGCAGCGACGAATGGCAGGTAGTCGGCCACAACTGCAAAAGTTACGAAATTGTGCATTGTTTCCTTGGAAGGATGTCAGTCCTTGAAGGAGTACACTGAAAGTTCAGGAGTTTGGGCCCGAAGGGTTGGGGCGGCTTTGTTTTCTGACGACTCCCTTAGTCTGGCTCCAAACTTTGTATTCCTAAATGTCACGCTATCAAGTTCAGGTGGATTCCAAACTCTCCAATCCTTAACATTACATCACAATTACAAGCCCGGGTATATTCCAGGCTGTTGCAACGCAGGAAATTCCCATGAATTATTTGCCTAGTCTTAATTGTTTGTGAGACACATCCACGGTTGCAGACCACACACACAAGGAATGCAAGGAATGCTGGTTGCGGTACACAAGGAATGTTGGTTGCAGTGCTTTGGGGATTTCCTGACAGAAAATGAAATCTTATATCATTTTTCTACTCTTCAATGCAGTATTAATGCATTGAAACATTATGATGCGCTTTTTCCACTTTGGGGAAAAGGATAAAATTTGTCTCACAGGGCACTGTTATTTCCTAAAATCGTCAATGTATATCAACCTCCCTCGAGGCCCTTGTTGTCGTGAGGGGACCTCCGATGCGCGTGGTGGTTGGCCACTCAATGCTCCACCTCCATTGGGTCCAAATGGTTGGACTGCACGTGCTGAGCATGGTGCTCATGGTGGTATGCTCGGAAACAGGCAGGCGCACGGGGCTCACGGGGTCCGCCGGCTGGGTTGGCCAAGGTTGCGAGGCGGGGTCACAGGATAGTTTGCTTAAGCGAGAGAGAATACAATTACCGTACCGTATTCACCACACAAGTATGACACCCTATTCGCGGATCACTGGTGTGCAAATAACCGTGTCATGGTATGCACACCAATGCTCTAATGTATCATCATTATCAAGTTGACCAGACTCTCTCGCACATGCTCGCACACGGTTGCTCCCAGGCACGGGAAGCAAAACTGCAGCCAGATGCATTACAGGATGATCGTACTAGCTAAGTAACAATCACTACTATAATATTCATCTCCCGTCTCCATTGTCTCCATATGCATTCACCATAACACAATACTCACCACATTTACTTTCTACCATAAAAACACCATATATCACACGTTATATATTAACCACTCCCTCACCCTCATAGTCATTGTACCCACACACTTTCATATTCCGAGTATAAAATATCTTAAGCATTGTTCATAATCTGATTGGCGTGGTTTTCGGTTCGATGCGCGGGCGATGTGCACGCCGCGGTGCCCAATCCGGCCGGAATGGCCTCCTACGCCGGATGACTGGTGGGCAATCCGGGGCGCTCGTTCCTTTGAGGTGCGTAGTGTGGGCCCAGTCCTGCAATCGGCCGGGCGCGTGGCAGCAGTGCGCGCTAGAGGTGGCCACTCAAAGATGCCATCCGGTCCGTTAAATTTTATTCGTTAATTTTTATCAGCTGTCCGTCAAATTCCGTTAAGGAAAAAGGGAGAAAATTTCAGAAAAAAAGGAAAAAAATCCAAAAAAATCGAAAAAACCCCAAAAAATCACAACAACTGCGGTTAGTTGAAAATCTAGTATGCATAGGTTGAAATAAAATACAAACATACTCTCTAATAGCGAATTCCATAAACTATAAGTATGACTAAAACCCAAAAATCCCCAAAAAATCCAAAAATCCGTTAATTTTTGGTTAATTTTTGTCTTTTTTCGTTATTTTCCGTTAATTAACGGAAAATTAACGGAAATTAACCTCTGTCCGCTATTAGCGGATCTAGGTGGCCACCTCTAGTGCGCACAGTGGGTGCGCGACGCCGGTGCGGCTCGCCGATGCAGCCGCGCGGAGACGAGTGGTCGGCAAGAGTTACGATAGCCTGGCATTGAGGTCACCCTTTGGCGTGCCCCATGTCACGTGACAGTGCGGACAGCATCACCGTATCGATAGTAAGTCATCCCCCAGTACGATGCGGAGGGGTACCTTAAGTACTGTAACCTCTAATAGCTACATCTCTACTACCGCTAACCCGAATGGTTTGATTCAAAAACCTATGGGTTCTTAGTAAGGTCTACTAAGAGATGAGATTGCCCATTAACATTTATTATATTTTCCAGATACTTATAATCAAACAAACACACTACCCCTGTGCTTTACACCACACTGATAATGTACTTGTTCAAAGTTCTCTGCCAGAAACTAGCCCAATTTCTCACAAATCCAAGAATTATACCAAGATATAACCTGAGGAGTAATTCAAATAGAAGCTGAAGACACATATGCAATTAGGAAGTTGAAGCGCCAGTTTGGTCTCAAAAATCCATATTATTTTTTGCATGCCACTCATGGTGAGAACCAAATGTGTTTTTTACCTTTGTTTGGGGCAGTGCACCAACAAGACGTACAACTCATGTTTGCAATTGTGTTTTGGAAATTGATCATTCTGTAGAGGTATGAGGATTCTTTGCTTGGAATCTATATCATTTAATATAAGCAAAGTTACGAATTCAGCTCAATTATGTGATTTCAGAGAACTCCATCTACGAAACGCATAGAAATGCAAAGGTTGATATTGAAACATTGCAATATTTTGAAGAAAATGAAATGAGTATGATGTAGATTATATTTTGCTTATTTCATTTTCTTGAATTTTATTTACTGTGGATGTGTTGGAATCAACAACGCATCGCAAAATCGTCATTCCAAAATTTAAACATCTTGCACAGCCTGTGGCGGACAATGCCCTGATGGAGGTTTCTGGTGCAGTTCTTGCTGGCCTGTTGCTGCCGTAGATTCTGTAGAGCCTTAAAGGTTCTATGGAAAGGTTCAAACTTTTAGTCAACCCCCCCATGATTGCACATCAAGCCGCTCTTCTGAATGGAAGAAGCAGTGCATGCCTGACCTGACATTCCACTAAGACTAATTTGGGGGTGACTTGCCAGCATACCCTTCAAACTATAAGCCGGCGACTGTCGTAGATTGGATATCTCTGGACATGGAGACTATCTCTCATATTCACGAATGCCATAGCCTCCCCCAAGGATAGCAACGCAATAAGCTGAGCAAGGCTCGGCAGTTGCATGGATATGCCATTCCCCGGTACTGTTTGGACCCCTCCTTTGCGCTTTTCCAGATGCTGGCACTCTCGCTGAAGAAGTGCTACGCGCTGTCTCGTGCCTCCCCCCCCTCCCCACCACCACAGCCAATGCATGTCGATCTGCCCTACCCACCCCCACCCTCTTCCCTCCCTACCCAGGCCTTCCCCCCCTACATATGCAGATTCGGTGAGTGGCGAGTCCCCAATCGCCCCTCTCTACAACCTCCTCACCCATGTCCAACACACTTTGAATAGTGTGCTTCAAACCACCAACGCCTCACATGCTGACCCACAGTATGCAAGTAAAAAATTATCTGACTTGGCTCAATGTGTGCGAGCCATGAACGCAGAGGTGGCTGCATTGGGGGCAACACTAAAGGTTGCGTATGCCTTCAACACCACTCCTAGTCATGTCCCAAGGTCCACCCCTCTTCCACCTTCCCACCTCACTCCCTCGCGCCCTCGGAAAAGGGCTAGGGACTAGTGCCCCTCTAGATGCATTCTGTTGGATCCACCAGCCGATGCGCTTCACCACTTGCCAACCGATCTCCCCACGTTCGGCCATCGTTTATAGGCAACACTCTGCACCCCCCTCTCTTTCTCTGCCTCCCCCCACACGGAGTTGTTGCGCAGAACCGCATGCAGTAGTTACTACGCTCAATTTGCGGAGGCATTGGCTGCCCGGGTACGCAAAGGTGGGCCCAACCAAATGGGGTTGGTACAGGAATGGGGACGGTGTCCATTCCTGTCCCAGGAACGGACCCGTTCCCTTTCCCATCTCAATCCATCCTAGTCCATTCCAGTCCGTTCCTGGGCCGTTCTCTAGGAATGGATTTGGACCGGATCTGCATCAGGCAGAAACAGTGTTGGAATGGATCCACTTCTATTCAAGGACGGATCCGTCCCGGCTCAGGAACGGATCCATTTGTGACATGGAATAGCCCCGGCCTTGTCTATTCAAGTCTATTCCATTCCATTCCCCAGGAACGGACTGTGCAAATTCTAGGTCTTAAAAGTTAAGGGGGGCCACTGGCGGACTAGTGCAAGTTTTAGAGGCAATCATAACGCTGGATTCAGGCCCAGGAGATATATTTTGCACAGAACACCTGGGTTGCAACAAGGGCAACATGCACATTGCCCAATGTATAAGTTGGACACATAGCCAAAATTGAGACAAGTCACACACATGCCCATAGTCCAATTCAAGACAAGCCAATGGAACCCAGAAAAATTACAACTTGTAATTTACAAGTCATGTTGCTCGACAAGAACATGAGCTGCTCAATATATTCATAGCATGGTTTTCAATTCGATGCAAGTGATGTCAGAGGTGGACCCAGCCAAATAGGGTAGGAACGGGAACGGGGACGGTGTCCGTTCCCGTTCCCGTCCCAGTCTGTCCCAGTCCATTCTAGTCCGTTCCTGGGCCGTTCCCCAGAAATGGATTTGGACCAGATCTACATTAGGCAGGAGCGGTGTTGGAACGGAACCGTTCCTGTTGAGGGACGGATCCATCTAGGCTCAGGAACGGATCCATCCCAGCTCAAGAACAGATTCGTTCGTGATATGGAACAACCCCGTTCTTGTCCATTTAGGTCCATTCCAATCCGTTCCCCAAGAACAGACCATGCAAATTCTAAGTCTTACGAGTTAAGGGGGGCCACTGGCGGACTAGCGCAAGTTTGGGAGGCTATCACAAGTCTGGATTCAGGCCCAGGAGACATATTTCGTATAGAACGCCTGATTTGCAACAAGAGCAACATGCACATTGCCCAATGTATAAGTTGGACACATGGCCAAAATTGAGACAAGTTACACACATGCCTATAAGTCCAATTTGAGACAAGCCAATGGAACCCAGAAAAATTACAACTTGTAATTTACAAGTCAGTGTTGCCGGACAAGAACATGAGCTGCTCAATACGTTCGTCCCCCAGAGATACCCGCCAAGATTGCACAGTATGGCCAGATATTGAGAAGCCCCGTTCTGACGCACCATTTCTGGCCAGCACACACAATGAGTGCCATGCCACCAACGCCACTATGGGCCATTGAGCATTATTCCATGCCCAATAATCTAGTGCATCCTCCTCTCGTGGGGCACCCGGCTCACACAAACTCCAGCGTTCTGTTAGGAGCTTCTGAACATGTCGCTGTATCAACCGCTATGTGGCATCCATTAATTTGCCGCCCGTTGCAGTGCCCACAGGTTAGCTAGGCCCCGCGGCACCGTTTGCCCTTGGGCTCTGGCCACACCTTGCATCGTAGTCCTCCTCGGAGCTGGTGTCAAATGTCTTGTGTCCCATGCGCTTCTCCCTCGGCTTGTTCCTCAGCTTGCGCATGGTCCGTTGTCCAGGATGGGGTGGCAGGCCTGCTTGCCCCGATGCCTCTGTCCACCCAATATCCTTTGCGAATCTAAGTCACAGCTCTAGAAGCTCAGCTGACTTGTCATCGACCATGGTATCCACTGACACGAACTTCTCCCTGATGGGATCCAGTATCCTTATGTAGCCCGCCAGGGTATGCTTCCAGGCATACACTGCACACACACCATGCAGCCCGTTAGCACTACTTTTGACATTTTATATGTGTTTGAATATGTGAAAGATGCCACAGTGAGAAACGATGCACAACACCAACAACATCATCACTAAGTGATTAGCAACAATCGCTCACCGGTGGGGTCCATCATGGCCAAAAAGGCCATTTGCCAGACCTACGTAGACTCCACGTCGTGGAGTCACTGAGTGCCTCTTCTAGGTTCCACAGCATGTCAATGCAGAATGGCACCAACCCACTGTATGGCCCCTTATTTGGCATCCCGGCCATTTTGTAAAGAAAATGCCGGAGGTGCATCAGCTTGGTCAGAGCCTTGGAGCTTGTGGGGTATGCCTCTGCCTCTAGCCTCTTACAGCACCTCTTCACAAATGCCAAGATTGGGAGGAGGGCCTCCAGGTAGCTCTATTATATAATCTTGCTGGGATTCTCGTATTCGGGGTGCTGCCCAAACCATCTGTCGATGGCGTTCCTCAGGTGCACAGCCCTTTGCAATATAAAAATATACTATTCCATCGAGTGTCCATAGACCTGACCAACTGGAGTATCCTCCATAGCTTGGGCCTCCTGCCACCTTCACCCGACTCATCGGAGGGCACCTCGGATGCAGACAACTCCTCCTCATCACTAGAAACTACATTATTACCCTCCCTTATTTTTTCCACTTGCAGCCTTTGCAGCTCAGATATGGCTTTCACGCTGGCATGCATATGGTTCACCAGTGCGGAGACCCTGCCATTGTAAGGACACATGCACATTGCTGATGAAACAGTTCCTAAACAGCAACAGCTACAACAGTTGTAGCACACATGAATAATGTGACATGCTTACTTGGGGTTAGGCTAAAATTGACATTTTTGAAGCCGCGGTTGGTTATTCAGGAGCTTCTGATGCCAATAGCGCCTTGAAACGTCCAATTCCGTGTAGAAACGGCAAAGTTATGGCCAGTTGAAGTTGTAGTACTTTAGCATGGGATTCGGACCGGTAGATAGAAGCATCGGGGATTATGCGGAGCTGATTTAGGTGAACGGTGGACGGTGACGATGTGCCTGGATGCGCACTTGTATTGTCTTGTCTTGATATGACAGTGATGGACCCACAATCGGGCATCGCGCATGCGGATTTGTGCGCGCGCATGCAGGGAATTTGTGTAACCATTCTGGCCCACTCTCTGGCCTCCCACGAGCTAGCGAACCACCGCCTCGCTGCGCCGCCACCTCTCGCCAACAGCAGGCCCCGGGGATCGATCCCCGTCGAGCATTGGGCCCACCGCGCGACCACAGGAGCGACTGCCCCGGATACGCCCACCGTCCAAGGTGGAGAGGGCCGGCTGACCTCCAACAACCGAGCTGCAGGGCAGGGCGACCCCAACGCCTCCGGAAACCAGCGGCTGTTGATGGGGCCGCAACAAATAAACATCAACATGCATGCACACACAGTAATATTATTCCTACTTGTAGCCTGTGCCGCTCAACTATGGCTTTTGCGCTGGCAGTACATATGTGGCCTTACAATGCCAGGGCCTACTCACTGGCCAACCATATGCATGCCAGCCTAGCACGCATGTGGCTGACCAGCAAGGAGACCCTGCTATCGTAGGGACACGTGCAGACTATTGATAAATAATTCCTAAGCAGCAGTAGTTGCAGCAGTTGCAGCACACACAAAAAACCACCAACATGCATGCACACATAGCAACACACACAGTGGTGTCACCAAAACACACCAACATCATAACTTACCGGTCTATTGCATTGCAGAGCTTTTTGCAGCCTTCAATACTGCCGGCATGGATGCTAGAGGTGGCCTCCTGTGTCCATCCACAACAGAATTTGGTTGGCTCCGGTAAAATTCCGTACAATCAATAGAATCCGTGAGTGGGCCACAGAGAGAAAAATTGTCTAACAGAAATGGGCGGGGCTATGCCGACATCAGCATAGATGGCTATAGAAATCCACACAACCTTCCAAAATGGAACCACGTGTTACGGAATCCGCACTGCAGCCCACGGATGACAGGCCCCCCATAACGGAACCACTGACCGGACCACAGAGGTTGACAGAATTCACGGAGCAACATTCACGGAGCAACATAGACCTTTCAAACATGTTGAACCCCAGTACAGAAGAGCGGGTCCCGTTCCTGGACCGGACAGCCAGACGCCTAGTTTAGTGTGCAATGGGTATGCATGGCGGACGTGGGGTGCGATTGCCTGGGTCTTTGATAGAATCGGCAGTGCACACTGCTCGCCTCCATGGCGCATCCATGTGCCCCTTCAAATCGTTGTTGTCCATCACGCAGGCAGAATGTACGCCCAAAGCATTCCCAAGCCCAGTACATTCGATTGGCTGGCATATGATGTGATGCCCCTGGGGTATGTGAAATGCTGCGTCGGGGCCACTCGCCACCAATTGCCCCCATGGCGTCAGGTGAGTGCTGGTACCACTGGCCCAGTGGTGATGACGTCAGTGTGGTGGGTGGGTGGTGTGGGTGGGTGATGTGGATGGGGTGCTGTTTCTGCTGCTATTTTCGTTGTGGTTGTTGGATAGGGATTCGTTTCTGTTGAGATCAGGTACCGGCCGCGGCAATGCAATGGCATGGCCGGGAAGGAGTAGCGGGGAATTTTGAGTGTCGCGGGGTGCACGGGCTCAGCCCATTGGGTTGTTGTTGTTTGTGTCGGGTCGCGTTGGATGCAACTTGGAGTGGACGGGGACGTTGTTTTGTAGTAGAGTAATGGCCGCGGTCTGGCTTGCGATAACCTTGCCCTAGCTCCCGGATCGGGTTGGCATGGATGGGGTTGTTGTGCAACTCTTAAGCTAGAGTACCAGCCACTACTTGGCCGGGAAAGGGCTATTGTTTTGTGAAGGAGCCAAGTGGATGGGCGTTTGTGAACGTGTTTTGTTTTGTCCAATGCAGGCTCCAGCCGTGAGCATGCCACACCAGGGGATAATGCAGATTAGAGGTGGCCACCCGGATCCGTTAATAGCGGACAGAGGTTAATTTCCGTTAATTTTCCGTTAATTAACGGAAAATAACGAAAAAAGACAAAAATTAACCAAAAATTAACGGATTTTTGGATTTTTTGGGGATTTTTGGGTTTTAGTCATACTTATAGTTTATGGAATTCGCTATTAGAGAGTATGTTTGTATTTTATTTCAACCTATGCATACTAGATTTTCAACTAGCCGCAGTTGTTGTGATTTTTTGGGGTTTTTTTCGATTTTTTTGGATTTCTTTCGTTTTCTCTGAATTTTTCTCCCTTTTTCTTTAACGAAATTTAACGGACAGCTGATAAAAATTAATGAACCGGATTTAACGGACCGGATGGCACCTGTGAGTGGCCACCTCTAATGCAGATAGGGGGGTGAAATGGGCGACTACTACTTCTCCAAGATCGCATCGGGGTGGGGCGGGGGGTTGTTGTTCTGCTTGGCTGGAGTACCGGCCGTGGCTTGGCCGGAAAAAAGCCAGTTGCTGAGCTCGTGGTGTGCATGGGCGGTTGTTGCTTCTCCGAGATTGTGTTCGGGTGGGGCGGGGGGTTGCTGTTCTGCCCGGATGGAGTACTGGCCACAGCTTGGCCGGGAAAAAGCCACTGTTGTTGGGCTCGTGGTGTGCATGGGCGGTTGTTGCTTCTCCGAGATCATGTTGGGGGAGGGCGGGGAAACTGTTGTTTTGCTCTGCTGGAGTACCGGCCGCAGCTTGGCCAGGAAAAAGCTGTTGTTGCCGGGGCTCGCAGTGTCCATGGGCGGCTATTGCTTGTCCGACGGTCAGGCTGGGCACAGCTGGAGTACCGGCCATGGTCTGGCTGGGAAAAAGCCGTTGTTGCTAGGTTCGCAGTGAGCACTATTGCCAGCAGCTGCAAAGAAGCAGTTGATGAAGCCAATGCAGCAATGCGCGATTATCGCAGTGCAGCAAACAATGCGAAAGTTACAGCAAAGAGGGCCAATGCTGTTGAACCCATGTGTAATGAGGCATTGAATACTGCTTCAACTGTAGAAGAAAATAGCCCTGGTGGACATGATGCCCGCACTACCACTGATGGGGCAAAAACAACAAGCCTGGAGGCAGCCAAGGCTGATGATGCTGCAAGTTTTGCAGCAGAGGAGGTCAGCGGTGCTGCTTCCAGAACTCAAGCAGTTGCTGCCAGTGCCCTGGATGCATCTAAGAACTATGCTATGGTGGTGACCAAAGCCAGTGCCAAGGACATAATGGTTGCTGTGGACATGACACAGTCTGCTATTTCCGATGCCAATTCTGCAGTCAAGAAAGCTGGTGCTGCCATGAATAAGGCTCTCACTACCTATGCTGAGGCCAATTCAGCAGCGGACAATGCAGTTCCTCCCACAAAAAAGGCTGCTACAACTGCGAAGGCTCTCCAGGCATTGTGCAAGGCAACTGCCAATAAATTGCTGGCTGTCCTGCGCCAGGCAAAGGATGCAGAGAAAAAGGGTAATGGTTGTGCCTGAGATGCAAGCAATACTGCTGAGAGATGCAAGAGTGCTGCTATTGAGGCGAGGAATGCTGCTAACAAAGCTGGGGAATGCGCTATTGTGGCAAGCTCTGGTGCAAAAAAGGCAGTTGCTGCACTAAATCCGAGCTCTGCTGAAGACAAAGCAAGCCCTATTGGGTGCAAGGCTATAGCCGTTGCACAGAAAGCGAGTGCATTAGAGGTGGCCCCATCTGTCCGTCTCCAACAGAATTTGTTTGGCTCCGTTAAAATTCTGTACAATCAACAGAATTTATGAGGGAGCCACAGAGAAAAAAAGCGTTTTACAGAAACGGGTAGGGCCATACTGACGTCAGCATAGACAGCTACAGAAATCCACACATCCTTACAGAATGGAACCATGTGTTACAGAATTCGCGCCGCCGTCTACGGATGATAGGCCCCCGCAACAGAGCCGCTGACCGGACCACAAAGGTCGACAGAATTCCATAAAAAATCGATGGCAATCGCTGCCGGGAAGGGCCCGCACTTATGATTTATAGTATGCCGTGATGATGTGTTCTGTGTGTGTGCTGCCTCCAGCCAAGTACCGGCAGCGATCGCTGCTGGGAAGCGCCTGCACTTATGATTTATAGTACGCCGCGATAATGTGTTCTGTGTGTGTACTGCCTCCAACCAAGTACTGGCAGCGATCGCTGCTGGGAAGGGCCCGCACTTATGATTTATAGTATGCCGTGATGATGTGTTCTGTGTGTGTGCTGCCTCCAGCCAAGTACCGGCAGCGATCGCTACTGGGAAGGGCCCGCACTTATGATTTATAGTACGCCGTGATAATGTGTTCTGTGTGTGTGCTGCCTCCAGCCAAGTACTGGCAGCGATCGCTGCTGGGAAGGGCCCGCACTTATGATTTATAGTACGCCATGATAATGTGTTCTGTGTGTGTGCTGCCTCCAGCCAAGTACTGGCAGCGATCGCTGCCGGGAAGGGCCTGCACTTACAATTTATAGTACGCCGTGATGATGTGTCCTGTGTGTGTGCTGCCTATGGCCGAGTACCAGCAGCGATCACTGCCGGGAAGGGCCTGAGCTAAGTATTAATAATTTGCCAATCGAGTCAATTGAAGAATGGAAAATAGCTGAATGGCATGTCGGGCGGCACTTTGTCAAGGCACATCCAGCTTTCCTGGGCGTCATGACTATGCCTCTATTCGTGACAAGCTTCCAGAATCTCAAAGTCCATGACGGATGGCAACGGAATGCCAGGAAAGGCAACGGAAAAAAAAAACATCTTTACAGAAATTGGTGGCTGCAAACAACCCCTTGACGGACAGCTCCAGAGCCAAAAAACTGGAAGCTGACGTGGCATGAACGGCTACAGAAAACCGGCCCCGGCAAAACAACAGAAAAGTGATGGACGGATTTTTTGTCTTGAAAAAAAATACAGAAGTAAAATAACAGAAAAAAATCTGAGCGGCCACCTTTAGAGTGCATTGTGCCAGGAGGCTCGTGCTGCTAGAAGTAGAACCAATAGTGTTGCAGTTGTGGCCACAGATGCAGCCATAAAGGCGGCAGGAGCGGCAGATGAGGCTGTTGCTGCTAGCGATGCCTGCAAAGCACTTGACAAGAAGTCTCCCATGGTTGTTATTGAGGCAGCCATTGAGAAAGCGAGTGGGGCATATGAAAGTGCCCTGACCAAGACATTATCGAAGACCACATCAAAGTCCAAGACATCACATGATCTACCATGATAAATTTTGTTATAGTTGCTGCGAGTGAATGTGTGTATTTGGCAAAGGATTACTAGCCATTCATTACTGCAACGGGTGATCATCTTAGGACAATGGGTGTTGGCAAGTGTTTATGTGTGCTCTAGCACGTGGCGGGTTGCACCTCCAGTCTAGCAAGGAGTATCGGCCATAGGTTGGCTGGGAAAAAGTAGCGGGGGATTGCCGTGGGGCCCAGGGTGTGTTAATAACAGTAGTCTAGCGTTTGCAAGAAGTACCGGCCGTGGGTTGGCCGGGAAAAAGTAGCGGGGGATTGCCGTGGGGCCCAGGGTGTGTTAATAACAGTAGTCTAGCGTTTGAAAGGAGTACCGGCAGTGGGTTGGCTGGGAAAAAGCAGCAGGGGATTGCCGTGGGGCCCGGTGATACGGCGAGGAGAGACAATGGGAGAGCGGCCAAGTCACTACAAGGGTTTAAATAGGGTGCTCACCACTATACATTGCCTGAAGGCTTTGTATTAGTGGGTGATTCGCTCTTCCCTTGTTCAAGGGACGTGGGGTCCAATCCCGCTAGGCGCGATTCGTTCGCTATCAATGGTTTCGGAGCCAAACCCGTCCCCGGAGGTGATTCATCGAGAAAATGGGCCCGATCGCCGTGGGTCGGAGTTCGAGCGCCCCAAGAGAGAGTGAGGGCCGAGGGACATCCGCCGGGATCAAGGCGCCATAAAAGGATGAGTCATGGGCTTAGTCAAGCCGGCCAAAGTGAAGGGCTAAAGTAGGGCTTGAGGCGGGGAGAGAATTCGGAGTGACGAGCACGCCACTCGCCGGGGTTGGTAGAGATGATACGGCGAGGAGAGACAAGGCGCGATTCGTTCGCTATCACCCGGGGTGTGTTAATAATAGTAGTCTAGCGTTTGCAAGGGATGGTCAAGAAAGAACAATGGGTTGTGTCCCCTGTCTGGCAAAGAGTACCGGCCGAGGCAGCATTTATATATATATATTTATTTATTTATGCGTATTTATTTATGATGGCATGGACTGCATAGGTAGACATGCGCTGTTTAAACATGTTGAAATATTGGAACTCGTTATGTCAGTGTTGTGGCCCGTATCTGGAGGTAAAGGTTGCTGGATATAGAGAAAAAATCCGCTTGGAAAAAATTGCCTCCAACAGAAACTGCCGCTGACCAACAGAACACTACCAGAATCTCAAAGTCCTTGATGGATGGCAACAGAACGCCAGGAAAGGCAGCGGAAAAAAGCGCTTTTATAGAAACCGCTGGCTGCAAACACCCCCTTGACGGACAGCTCCAGAGGCAAAAAATTGAAAGCTGATGTGGGATGCACGGCTACGGAAACCCAGCCCCTGCAAAGTTAGGGAAAATCGACAGACGGATTGTTTGTGTTCAAAAAGTTACAAAAGTAAAATAACAGAAAAAAAGTTGAGCGGCCATGTCTAGCGGACGCGCAGGTTGGTCAGGCCATGGGTTACAATGTTGTGGAGTATGTGGCAGGCATAGCATGACCAATCTGCCAGGCCGCCTCTGGGTTGCTCCCCAACCTCATATGCCACCAGCGCCCCTCTAACAACCCGCCTGACGTTGCGCCCATTGTCCATGATAAAGGACGGCCACCAACCGGTCATCCCATACTTCTCCAGCTCCTTGTGGGCCAGGTCCACCACCACTGCATACACAATCTACTTGTGACAAGCAACAAAAACGAATATCACAAATAACAAACCACTCAACCAGTTGGTAGTTGGGCAGTCACTACTGCACATTCACCCTGTCATCCCATACTTCTCCAACTCCATGCGGGCCAGGTCCACCACAACTGCATACACAAACTGCCCGTGACAAGCAAAAAAAATGAATATCACAAATAACAAGCAACGCGACCAGCTGCCAATTGGGTAGTCACTGCTGCCCATTCGTTGCACAATCTCTCACCTTCAGCCATGATGCTCTTTGCCTCCACAGGCACCGACCCTATGCACCTGCTCCACAACCGCCACTAGCAGTTGGCGTGGTCGTCATGCCGGTGCGTCTCCTCCACCCAGTGCATAGTCATTAAAAAATACTCCCGCTGCGTGTGGGAGCACCAAAAGTTGCAGGTGAAGGCCGGCCCCACTTTATTCCACTCCTCCATCCCCCGCAACTTCTGCACCACCTGATGGTGCATGGATGCCACCTGCCACAACAACAGAGACACTATTTTTAGGCTGGCAACCAACACAGTTGTGTGTTGCGGTCTATATCATATGGACGCCATAGAACAGCACAACATATTGCACACAATGCATGTGACGATGTAGTAACAACCAACCTCATTGGTGACAGCCTTCCGGCTGAAGGAGGGGCAGTGGCCGTTGAGTGCCTTGCACATGTGGCGGAAGTTTGGAGACTCAACAACGGATAGCTGAATACTATCTGTTGCCATCCAGCGAATGATTGCTGACTGCATTTGCTGCCACGGGGCGGCTCCTGTGGCAAAGGCCTTTTGCTTTATGTACTGTGCCACTCCCACCTCGCAGCCCTCCTCAGCCATCCGTGAAAGAAACTCAGCCATGGGAAAAGTGACACCATCAGCCCGCGCTTTGTCTGCCAGCTCCACGGCAATGGGCAACGTCCGTTGCGTGACCTTGTGGTGCCCCATATGCTTTTCCGTAGTCGAGAAGGATGACGACTTGAAGGAAATTCCTTTGCCGCATATGCGGCAAATGATCTTGTTGTGGTCGCCTTCCCTCCCCGTAATGCTGTCATATCTCACAAGGATGCCAGGCCGCCCCTCCTCTTCCACATACAATGGCTTCACCCACCGGCTGCCACTCTGCCCGGGCCCCAACGATGGGGCCACACAGCTATTGCTACCGGAGGTGACCCCCACTCCACCCCCTCCCTCTGTTTGGGCCCACTTTACCCTTGGGGGTGCATTCCCACCCTCGCCGCTGGCCACGCGGTTCACCCCGCTTCCAGAGGCGGCCCCCGATGCCATCAATGGGCCCCCAGGTGTTGCCACCGGCACAGATGCAGCCCCCACCCTGCTGCCAACTGACTATAGGGCCGACGTCCCCTTTTGGCTAGTCAAGAAATGGCCCGTTCAACCCTATTCGATTCGGGGACCGGTGTGGTCGGAACTTGCAGTGCAACTTTGGTTACAAACTAGTTTGGTGTTCCTATATTTATACCTGCCTTCCCAAGGCATCCCTAAGGTCAAGCCAGAAATAGGATGAGTCATCCTATTTTTGGCATACCCACCAGGTTTTAATTCAAATCCGTCCATCCTTTGCTCTCCCGTTCACCCACCCGTTGGTCCCAAAGGTTCGTTGGCCTATATCACTTCGAACCCGTCCCGTTCGGTCCTCAAGAACCACTCCCTATTGTGCCGAGCGTGTTTGGGCAACACGGGGAATCATGGCCACTTACTTTGCATACAAGTCCAATGTTCCACCCTTATACTGAGGCACCCTTGGGAACCCTGGCCGACGACAGCTACTTTCAGATACCCCGATAGCTGGTGGCTATCATAAGTCCAGAGCCCCCACCACGCTGGGTTCCGGATCCAGTCCCACAAGTCCCCCGTCACCATATGCGCATTGTCGAACGGGTCCGGGAGCGGGGCGCTGCCGCCAATAGATGCCCACTGGCCTTCCCCCCCCGTAGCTGCCACCGCCATCGCCGCATGCCCGGATCCCTCACCTTAGGGTGGGGGGGGTGGGGGTTGACCGCTTCTTAACTAACGCCCCCGGGCATCCCCTGCCTCACACTGTGGGGCACCGTCTTGGTGACGTCAAGCCGGGGGGTGGGACTCCCCAGCCTTTACAAGCTCCCGCTGCTACGTCTGCTTGGTCTTGCCACCATGGTCATCGCAACAAGTGCAAACTGCACAGCAGGGGGGCAGGGACACCACATTTGTGAACCGTGGGGTGCATGGCCCACACGTCAAATCTGATCGTTGCATTTTTATTGGTACAAGCATGAATTTGATGTTGTTATGTACTATAGAATGGGCTCTGGAATGGTTTCTAGGATGGCTTGGAATAGACTCTGGATTGGCTTAGAACGTACTCTGGAATACCATGGGCAATATAAGAATGGATTTCTAGGTAGGTTGTACTACCCCGAAATAGAATCGGGACGGTTGCACACTATTCCAAATCTGTCCCAGTCCATTCCAGCCTAGGGACGGGGCCGTTCGTTGGCCGTTCTTGGGCCTGCCGGCCCAAGGACGGGAACAAACTCTGATCCGTTCCCATTCCCATCCCTATCCCCATTCCTAGTCCGTTCCCGTTCCCGTCCCTATCCCCGTTCCTAGTCCATCCCCATTCCGGGACGGTCCACCTCTGCTTGCTACCAAGCTCTCGCCCTAGTAGGAGGTAGTACCTCCCCTTCGCCGCTTTGCTGAAAAGAAGTCGCTCCATATGAAGGTCAACATTGAGGGCACCCACATCTTGACATCCTCGTTTGTACAGGCTGCAGTGGTGAAGCGGTTGGGGCTTTGGGATTCTGTCTAGCCCTGCCAGCAAGACGTCCATTACGGGAATGGCAAAGTTGAGCCTACGCTTGGCATTGTGACCCTCCTGGTTAAGGTGCAGGATATTTATATGCCCATGCACATCTTTCTCCTCAATGGAAAAGGGGCCCCCATCATTATGGGGTTACCTTTCCTGGCAGATAATTAGCTCATCATGGATTGCACCACCTGGCAGCTCACCCAGAAGGATGACATGGGACACGTCCGGTGTCTTCCTGTACAAGCGGAAGAGGATGCCCGCCCTTTGCTGTGCCCATCCCCATCCCACCCTAATGCCCTTGTGATCCAGTGGTTCCCCGTCCAAGGTCACCTACCACCGTGCCCTGCCAAGAAGTTTTCTGAAAATGCAGCTTACAATTTCTTCACGCCTACGGCTATCCACCTTCGACCTGGCAAGTGCTGCACTATGGACACTGGTATTGCTTACCACTTTCCTCATGGTAAGTGGCTTCTTCTCAAGGAGAATTCGGGCCTCGCCCATCAGTACAGTCTCCAGCTCTTGGGCGGCATTGTTGATGGCAATTATCGTGGCTGTCTTAAAGCAATCTTGCTCAACACGGGCTCCAACCCAGTGACTCTGCCCTGCCATGCCGCCTTCTATTAGAGCATTATGTTGCCTTGCTCCTCTGCCCATGTTGTTCCTGGCACTATTCGTGTGGAGGGAGAGCGGGGTGATACAGGGGGTGTTAATTGGGTCTTGTTGGGAAACGGGGGATGGCGTGGCCTGGGGGCGGTTATGAGCCATGGCTGAATACTTTTTAGTCATCAAGCATAGAAGTAAGGGGGTGGTGTGGGAGAGAACCGAGATAGCATTTTTTTTGTTGAGTGACCTATTTACCAAAAAACCGGTCTTCTTTTCTTGCCGCTCAATTGTAGTGTGGTGTTAGGCCCTTATGCCACCTGCAAAATTAATGTACCTTGCCAATTTTCAGCCGGTGCATTGCAAGAATGTTTTGTGGCTCTCCCCAACCACCACATCACCTTTATTCTCAAAACTGATGGGGTTCGCATTTGTGGTACTCTCAAGAATTTCTCTGCGGATCCATTCCAGCATTCAATGCCTCGCTATGATTTACTAGCCTATTGCACCTCAATTTAGTGGGTTCAAATTCCGGACAAGGGGATAGTTTTGATTCCCAAGGGTCGTAAGGGACAAGGGTTTTGTCAACTTGCTGGGGGATCTTTTGGAGGTGCCATTCGGCCCCCTGGGCCATTACCTTCTTGGGTAAACGCTTTGCAATCGAAATATACTAAGGTTTTCAAGGCTGGTCTCGGTTCTTGTCGCACTTACATAATCCACCAATTTCCTTTTCGCTTTCCTCTCCTTTGGAAATTGCAGTCTCGCAGCCCTATGATGGGCCCGGCCGAGGAGGGCAAAGTGTTGGAGGAAGTTTTGAAGTTGATGAAATTGGGCACAATGCATGAGGTAGACCATGAACCTTATGTTATTCTAGCCTTCGGTGTGCCCAAGAAAAATGGCACAACCCTGCTTGTCTTGAATTTCAGAAAATTCAATTCTTGCGTCTAGCACCAGCCATTCCCTCCCGTGCACCGTGAGTTGTCGCTCGCTTCTTTGCGACCATTTTGCATTGGCTCTTTATTAGATCTTCCCAATACCTATCTTCATGTATGGCTGTCTCCCAAGTTGTGGAAGGCTATGGGTTTACCCGTAGCAAGAAGGTTCTTTAAATATATGCGTTTGCCCTTTAGCTATTCCAACAACTCACATGAGCTTTTGTGGGCATTGTGGCCTACTGTTCGGGGGGTTTCGCGATGCTTACACTCTCAGATCATGTTTTATATGGATAATATTCTTTAACTTTCTCCGTTTGAGCCCTAACACCAGTGGGGCTTGGAGATTTTATTGGAGGAGTTACGGAGGGGTGGGTGGTATGTCAATTGAGATAAGTGCTAATTTTATAGAGACAACTTTGAGTATCTGGGGGCTTCCTTAACTTCTCACGGGTTGGAGCCTACTGACTTTGTCTTAACTCAGTTTGAGCAGGCACCTATGCCTACGACTCTGTCTGGTTAGTGCTAGAGGTGGCCACCCGGATCCGTTAATAGCGGACAGAGGTTAATTTCCGTTAATTTTCCGTTAATTAACGGAAAATAACGAAAAAAGACAAAAATAAACCAAAAATTAACGGATTTTTGGATTTTTTGGGGATTTTTGGGTTTTATTCATACTTATAGTTTATGGAATTCGCTATTGGAGAGTATGTTTGTATTTTATTTCAACCTATGCATACTAGATTTTCAACTAGCCGCAGTTGTTGTGATTTTTTGGGGTTTTTTTCGATTTTTTTGGATTTTTTTCGTTTTTTCTGAAATTTTCTCCCTTTTTCTTTAATGGAATTTAACGGACAGCTGATAAAAATTAACGAACCGGACTTAACGGACCGGATGGCATCTTTGAGTGGCCACCTCTAGTTGGTGCAAGATCCATGGTTGGTTGAACCATTCTGCTCGTTTTACTTGGTGAGGGCATTTGGTGTTAGTAGCGCTGAGGGAGGTGCAAGCACACCCTGCATTAGACCGATGGTGGTATTTTCTTTCTTTGTTGCATCGCCATTTTGTTCGGTGTACTATCCCCTCCTTCACTTCTGCCGGTTTCTTTACCGTGATTACGGATGCGAGTAATTTTGGTTAGGGTGTGGTGTTACTCTGGGGTTGCAAAATTGCTTGTTGTGCATATGGTCTATGGTCTACGGGGTTTCTCCACCATGTTAGCAATGTTTTGGAGTTAGAGGCACTTTGCAAAGCACTTCGGACTTTTCGGCCATGGATTTTTGGTGCCCCAGTACATACTGTCATAGACAACCAGGTCGTTGTGAGTTTCAATAATCCGGCAAATCTCAGTGATTTCTTGAAGCGCCGTTTGGACCTTCTCTCTTGGTACTCTACTCACATTTCATTTTGCCTAGGGCCATTTAATTATTTAGTAGATTTCTTATCTAGACAGGGGGCTTGGATTGAGGTACCTTCATATCTTCATGCAATGGAAGAACAATGTGCCGTAGTTATTTCTCAGGTACAATGGAATTAGGCCCATGCCAGGCACTTTGGAGTAAAGAAAACATATTTTCGTTTTTGCCAAATGGGTCTGCGTCCAATATGGCAATGGGTGATGGATAAGGTGCAGTCATATATGGAGTAGAGGTGGCCACCCGGATCCATTAATAGCGGACAGAGGTTAATTTCCGTTAATTTTCCGTTATTTAATGGCAAATAACAAAAAAATACAAAAAATAACCAAAAATTAGCGGATTTTTGGATTTTTTGGGGATTTTTGGGTTTTAGTCATACTTATAGTTTATGGAATTCGCTATTAGAGAGTATGTTTGTATTTTATTTCAACCTATGCATACTAGATTTTAAACTAGCCGCAGTTGTTGTGATTTTTTGGGTTTTTTTTATCTTTTTGGATTTTTTTTCCTTTTTTCTGAATTTTTCTCCCTTTTTCTTTAACGAAATTTAACGGACAGCTGATAAAAATTAACGAACCGGATTTAATGGACCGGATGGCACCCTTGAATGGCCACCTCTAGTATGAAGTGCCAGTTGTTCCATCGACTACAACCGTCCAACCCATTTGGCGATTGGCGAGTGCTAGACCGGCCAGGACAAGTCATTGGTTTGGATTTTATATACCCCTTCCCTGAGATGAAATTAGGAAAAAAGCGATTTGTTCTTGTCATTGTGGACATGTTGACTAGACGGGCTGGGGCGAGGGCAACAACAGGAGCGGGAGGAGCAGACATTGTATGGGGATTAAAGAAGTGAATAGAGATATGGGGAGTGCCTTCTGTCTTGTGTTCAGATGTTTGCAAGGCTACACAATCCAAAGAGTTGCAAAGATAGTGTGCTCAGGAGGGAGTGACACAAGAGTATTCTCCTCCCTATCAGCGTGCCTCTATTGGATTTGTGGAGTAGTTTAACCATACTCTGTTGAACCGTTTGTGGCGGATGTGGGCAGAGGAGCCCAAGTAATTTGCAAGGATAGTCGAGCGAGTGGTGGACATCTATAACAGTACACCTCTCTCTTCGGTGGAAGAAAGCAAAGAGACACCTAATTCTTTTGTGTTCAGATTACCAAATCAATTGTGGAATGTTCATAGATTGCATGGTATCAATTGCGAGAATACGCGCACCGGCAGCGAGCACAGGCTATCACGCACATTAGCCTATTGTGGGGGATGCCCTACTACTGGCCTCTTGGTGTGGGGAACGCCCTGCCCAAGGTATGGTGACGTATCCCCAACCAGCTTACAAATACTATACGATATGGGAGTAGGTTGGGGTGGTCCCGCCTAGGTCCCTGTAAGGACTTAGGTGCCTGGAGAGGCGGGTCCGTTGCTCAAAGAGGGCAGGGGCCCCACACCAAGAATCCTCACGTACCACAGGCAAACCATAGAATGAGGGGACGACACATCCAGCAGACGTTCAGAGCAAGAGACCGAGTGTGGCTGTGGAACACAAAGGTTGACACGTTGAAGGACAAGCTCGAGCCGTGGTGGGAAGTTCGAGGGCCAGAGGGGAAGCTTTGGGTGAGACACACGGATATGATTCAGCCGTATCGAGATAAAGTTTAAAGGGATGATGTTCTAGGTCATGTTAAATTTAGCGCAAGGAAGCGTGTGAGGATGGGAGAATACATAAGTAATTATGTAGAGTATGGTGTTTTGATGGTGAATTCAATAAGGTGTTAAATGTGGTGAAATTGGGAATGATTGGGTGAAACATGGAGGAGACATGCTTGCAATGAACACTACATAACTGACACAATCATTTTGTAATCCATCTGGTTGCAGCTTGCTCCCCGTGCTTGGGGGAGCGACTGTGTGCGAGCGTACGCACGAATGCAGATAGCGTAATAATTATGATTGCATTGGCATCAAAATTAGCATCAAGAAGATAGTGTTTTCTGCTAGTGTTGACTCGACACTGTTGAGGTCAACACAAAAATTCCCTATTTGCTCCTAGTACAAAGAACATTGCCCCCAAACATACATTGTCCATTCAATATTTGCCCTGCTAGCATGTCATATACTCATCAAATGCACTGGACGTTCTCCCCAACACACATTGTGCCTGACAATGATCCGTGGATCCGGTTCAAACAACCGATGTAACATGAGTGCATGAAGCTCAACCGTCCCTAGCTCCAGTACCTAAGCAGCTACAATGACACTACATGCGACCGCGTTGTCCACGAGCAGCCCAAGCAAGATGCGGGGAAGTTTGCACGGGGCTGTGGGCCTGTTGTGAGCAGTTTGATTTCGACGCCAATCATACAGCAGCTGCCTGCGAGCACACAAGTTGCAGCAAGGAGAGTGCTTCCGGCGTTGAACAACAGCTTTTTCGGATAGAGGCCATGTAAGCGACGCTTTTTTTCAATCGAAGCGGCAGCGTCAGGCGTCACCCCGGCAAAGCGCCTCCAGTGACAGGCGTGCGTCAGCACCACCCCAAGAACATATCTCCACGCGCCCTTACACCGCCTGGAGAGATATCCCGGTCAGCGGGCGGAAGGACAAAAGCCCATCGCGTGCGCCTTGACCGAGGTCGCGGACAAGGGAGACGGCCATAAAGTTCGACAGCGCACGCTCCAGGGTGTTCATTGCCGAGAGCACCCCCCTCACGCCCGCGATTACTGTGTGATGACGGTGGCAGCCCACCCAAAGTATCCCACCCAGCTGGCGGAGATGCTGGCATATCCCGCCAACCCCGGCGTCCCGTCAATACCCCCTCAGCCTTTCAGCTCCAAAAGGCCGGACAGCCCGTCCACCACCTAAGCCCAGACACTACTAAAGGGCCCCAACCGCCCCGCTGGGCGGACCAAAAGGGCCCCACTGGTGCGCAAAATCTACGCCGCTGACGTGGTGGATTCGGGCCTCCCCCGCCCCACCGTGGTCGCCTCTCTGTGGCCCGATTGCTGACGTGCGGGGCGGGCGCGTCCACAACTTAGGCGCGCCCATGGCCTGCCGAAAGACGAGGCCATATTCGGTCGGGGGGGTAAAAGAGACCATCAGGCTGCGGCTGCACGCACAGCGCGAGGAAGCAGTGGCCGGGCGGTGCGCGGCCGCGGAATGCCACAGCGCGTGCGAGAGCAAGAGGGCCAGTCGCTGACATCGCTCCGCTGCTTTTGATCACGGCCGGGGTTGAGTTGTTTTGGCAAGGGACGAACCAGGGTTCGCACGGGTTGTGTGTTTCCCGTGTGAGAGGCAGCGCCTCGGGTAGGCCGAGGCGCAAGGAGGGCCTGGGAGTCGCTTGGCGCCAATCCGCGCCCAAGCCAAAGGTCGGATCTCGATCGCAGCAGGAGGGTGGTGGAGATGTCCGGGTTCTGGAACGTGCCGGGCGGGATGCAGGTCCCTGACGGGGGCGCAGCCCAAGAGCCGCGCACCCCCCGCGTTTCATTCGACGACCTGCCCCCCGGCTGGTCGCCGAGGCCGTTGCGGCGCGCCTCGGTGTCCCTGGACGGCTCGCCCGTCTTCTGCGGCACGCCGCGGTCGTCCTTCCGCCGCGGGCTGAGATCCCCGCGAGTGGACGCCAGCCCGCGCCTGGCGCCCTCGCCGCGCATCGACAGGGACCAGCCCCGGCCGGCGGAGGGGGACCTCCCCGTGGCGGAGGAGGCCGATCGGCTGGTGAGCATCCCGCTGCACCGCATCGCAGAGGTGCCACGGGCGCCCACGGACGCCGAGGGCCAGATCCTGCTGAGGACCACCTCGGCGCCTGCGCGGGCGTTCGCCCCGCCGAGGTACAGGTCGGAGTCGCTGGAAGGGAACATTATCCCGGCGCGGCCAATGTCGCCCGTGGGTGAGGCGCCCAAGCCGCTGGAGGCGTTTTCGGACTTGTTCGAGGTGCACGGGGAGCTGGGGGCGGGCACTTACGGCCGCGTGTTCAAGGCCACGGAGCGGGCCAGCGGGCGGCAGGTGGCGGTGAAGACGATCGACATGGCGGGGGAGGCGTGCAACCCGCGACGGGTGCAGCTGGAGGTGGCGATGCTGAAGCGGCTGGCGGACAACAAGCTGGTGGCGCGGTTCCACGGCGCGATGGAGGAGGGCCGCGACCTGCACATCGTCATGGAGCTCTGCAGTGGTGGCGACCTGCGGGACTTCGTTGCGGTGAGAGGCGTCGCGCGAGCTCGGTCGGTGTTCTATTTTGAGATATTTTTGGTCGTGGGACGCGGGGTGGGCTGGGGGAGCGCGCTACCTGTCCCTGGCGTGCCGTGGCCTGCGCTTTGCCGCCGAGGCTGCGGGGCCGTCGAAGTTGGGCCGCTTTTTGGCGTGCACCTCGTCTTGACTTGCGTGATCAGTTGCGCAAATGGGCGGGGACCGGTACTTTTGGTGGCGGGGGATGGGTGGTGGGATGGGTTGTGATCCTTGGTGCCACGTCGCTGCGATTGCGCAGTCCCGCGCTGCGTGTTGGACTGGGCCCCTTTTGCGCGCGGGAGCGTGAACGATCGGATTCCCATGGATCGTCGACGCCCAAGCTGCGGCATGGCGAGCAGGCGGTTTGAGATTCCCCCTGGTGCTCGACCGCTCAATGCCGCCACTTCTGTGGTCAGGGCGGCTGTGCAATAGAGGATACCTGCCATACGCATGTGCCCATGCGAAGCCTAACGGGCACTTTAGAGCAGTCACCATGAGTCCTGTTCCATGTTCTGTGTTGCGAAGGCTTTCAATTTCAATGGAGGGCTGCTGATGTGTGCTGGTATCAGGCAAGCGGAAATGCTGTATCCGCTGCACGGGTCGGATTGGCTCAAGATCCGTATGTGATATGGTCGTGGTGGGCGTCTGGGGGACTCACAAGACGTTATGTTGCTCTTGCTGTGCAGGAGAACGGCCCTCTCAGCGAGTCTCAGGCTGCCATGGTGATGTACCAAGTGTTGCTTGTTATCCGCGAGCTGCATGAGGCGAACATCGTGCATGGCGACGTGAAGGCGGCCAACTTTGTGATCGCCAACAAACTCAGCCACCAGCTTTTTAAGAAGGGGATGGGCTTCCTACCACGGGGATGGCTAAAGGCCGTGGACTTTGGCTGCAGCCAGCACACAGGCAAGGGAAGAATCCAGCATAAGATCGGCACACCTACCCACTGGGCTCCTGAGGTGTTTGGCCAGGTAAGCACTGCATCGTTACCTGAAGTCGTGCCCCTTGATGGCCCTACGCTGTTTTATATCGCGACCTGCTGCGAGTAGGATTGTGCATGCGATGCGCAGTACCTGAGCAAATGGTGCATCAGCAGAAATCAGCTTGTTGAATCTGATTGCCAAACACATAGATGGGCACAAACTGGACTAGAATACAGTGCCTTGGGGCTGTGTAGCGCGTTGCTGACATTTACCTGCAGTTTTTGGGTCATGGCCCCCTTTGGAGTCATGAATAGGCCCTGTTGTGCTTGGCGACTTTGGCATGCAAGTTTGTTGTCGCTGTTTCCTGCCACCGAGGGCAATACGAGCCCTCCTCCCATGAATCGCATCTGTTGGCCTAATTGACCACTGTCATGTTGTAATTCTGGTCTCTTTGGTGGTTGTCGCGCCTTCAAAGCCCAAAACAAGCTGCTAAACTTAGGACAGCTCAGCAGTTTGCAGTGTTAGTGCTTGAATTCATCCGTTTGGTGAAGGTCCTGGCATCATCTGGTGCAGTCAGTGAGGTTCCCGTTTTTTGCCGACAGACGTACCACCTGGAGGCGGATCTCTGGAGCACTGGAGTGATGGTCTTCGAGCTGCTGGCTGGTCGTCTGCCGTTCTGTACCAACAAGGAGCACCAGAGGATGCGCACCGAGCGGGACATCCTGAAAGCCCTGATGTTCAAGGAGCCTGACTTCGGCTGCGATGAGCTGAAAGGACTCAGCCCGGAGTGCCTTGACTTCATGAAGCGCCTGCTGACTAAGAACCATGACAGCAGGATGACTGTGCATCAGGCTCTGGACCACAAATGGATGAGGGACCACTCTCGCGCACACAAGGGCGCCAGGAAAGAAGTGGTTGAGAGCCTGTTGAGGCGACGAAGCTGGAGTGTGTCCGCTGCCTGCTGAAGGTTGCATCTCTTTCTTTTTTATGGTGCTTCTGGGCAGCAGGATGTCGCGAGCTGCCCCGAATTGCCTGCCTGCTGAATGTGTGACTGCTTCTTCTTTTATAGTGATTTGCCCAGGCGATCAAGCGCTGATCGCTGCCCATGAAAGAAAGAAGTCGATGCTGTGCTATAGACTGGGCGCACATCTCAGATTCATTATTGTTCCCTGAGTGTAGAGGGGGATACAGATGTGCTCCGATTTGATTCCTTTTTGTTTGGGAGGTGCGTGGGGGCACCTGGTTGTTCCAGTGCTGCTGCGGCACTGTGATGTTACTGAAAGTGAGGCTGAAGCAACTTCCGCTTCGGATCTTGGGGCCTCCCAAGTGACGTCAGTGTATGGGACGATGTGACGAGAAGATATATTACAAGTGTGCCAAGATGAGACTGTCAGTATTGCTAGTGCATTGGGTGCGGATGGGGAGGTGTGTTGATGCAGCTGGGTGTGGGCTGTGTGTCCTGCCGACTGCCTAGGGTGGAGTTTGAGGCGTTGGTTGCCTCGAGTTCATGCAGCGGGTTGGCATTGCGGCCAGAACTGGGTAAAATGGCACCAGAATCTCGATCGGTGTGCCACGAACGTGTCTTTTGCATATCGCAGACCATGTGTGTAGCACAGTAAAACAGCCTAGTATTCTGCTCCAGATTTTTCATTATCGATTGTTGAAGCAAGCTGCAGGGTGGTACAGGGGCCCACAGGCGGTTGGCCGCTTCATGAGCGAGCTTGCTGGCTCATCCTGCAGTCCCGTAAGAAGCCAGATGCGCGTTGCTTTAGAGGCGATGGAATAGTGTGGGCGGCGATCGGCGACGAATGACCCGCAAAATGTACGGTTCGTGATGTGTGGTGTGGTGTTTTCATTTGCTTGATTGGCATTGCGTTTGGAGGACAATTTCTTGTGGGCACCCAAGAATGGATGTACCTGAACAGCACAGATGGACTCGTGTAACTATCACTGCAATCTGGGTGCCCGTGACAGGTCTGCCCCTTGTGCGCTTTGCTGCTTGCTGCGTGGAGCTGCACTTGCGGCTGTCTGGCTGTGCATGGCCCGCAAGACCCTTGTTTCTGGTGACTGGAGGCGGTCGGCCACTGTGCGTTAAAGCGACACTGCCAAGGATGTGTGTCAATCGCCGACATTGCTGGGCAGGGTGCTGTTGCAACTAGGAACTGATTGAGTATTGGTAACAATGTTGTTAAAGTACGTGCCCCTTAGTGATCGCCCCGAAGGACCCATAGATCACAGGCTGAACTTAATCTTTGCTCCATTAAAACTCGCATTGCTTTGAGAGTTCGAGATCACCATATTGAACTGAACAAATAACCCATTGCTTAAATTGTTGATCAATCATAATCAACATCGTCAAGAAATCAATCTTGATTGAGCAACATCACTTCACTTTCAAATGCTCAGTCCACATGCATCACCCTTTCAACCCAACATATCCAACCATCACACATGACTTGAGAAACCCACACAACACTTGCTACCACTTTTCCACCTCTTGCCAAATGCAATGTTGCCCTTTGCACCACACCTTGCTCTGAATCTATAGATCCATCATCCGGCAATTCAATTCTTGATCCCCTTGATCCTCCTTATCCACACTGGATCACTTCAGAATACTCTCCAAATCCGCCAGATGAATCTCCACCCTCGCTGGAACACATTTGCTCATGGGGCCTCAGTCCAAATTCGGACTCCTTCTTGGTGCTCCAGTACTTAAGGTCTTCTAGGAGGAGGCCCTATTGGGCCCCCGGGCCCAAGAACGAAGAGGTGCGGGCGGTTGGCACTATTGTCAAATGGACCAGCGGGCCCCTCCTTTTATCCTCCGCCTCTGCCCCATAACACCACTCCCTAACACTATCACAACATCCCTTACACCACAATACCCTATGTCTTATCCCATAGAACTTTCCCTTACACCATTTCCTTCTAAATACACTTCCTATTGAACTACCCTGTTCCAACGCCCTACCACACTGCGAACTCACATATTGCACCTATAACATTCCCCCTTTCCGTCAGAATCCACCACACTCGCCAGAATTCACCATATGCATTTCCTAGTGACAATATCCCATTATGCCATCACCATTTTCCTTTATCCCATGCACAGCACCAGCCACCGGCATACTTTACACTCTATTGCACTTTCCACACAACTCTCACGGCGCCCACAGCATCCCACAGCCCTCACACACGCTGCCAAGGGTGGGAGGACCGTGACACGCTCAACATCACCTATCACACTATTGCCACCACCCTTATGTAATGCACATGACACACCGCGCCCAACGACCAGTGCCACCAAGTTCACACCTATGTTACAGCGTGTGTGAGCCCATGACATGCCGCATTCACCTATGTTGATAAAAATAGATGATTGATCATTATCCTAAATGATTCAAATGAGTTTAATGCCTTAAATGATTGTCATTTAACCATAGCATATCCAAATTCATCAGAATCGCGCAAACAATTCAATGATCATGTTTTCACCGCCCAATTCATTCATCTAAGCCATCTAACTCATTAAAACTTTTGTCAAATCATCTTAAACATCAATTGATCCTTTGTGTTGTTGTGCACACCCTAAGTTTTGCCTCAATGGGGAGCTAGTCACCGTATGCATCATATTGTTTTTTTTTCACTTGTGCAGCAATGCCAATTTTTTGTCCACATCATCCACACATTAGTCGCCATGGTGACTATACCATAATTTAACAATGTTAAAGTTCCTTAGCCATCCCGGTTCGAGATCCCGCTCGTCGCAATCGAATGCGCGCAGCGATGGGCCACAACCCAGCACGAGTTAAACCTTTTTGGTTCGACCTCTGTGGCAACGTTAGTGCACGCAGTGCTCAGAAGCACTCGCCATGCATGGTCGGACAAGCAGCCAAGACTCAACTTGTCTTACAACCAAACCAAGGGAAGCCACGAACAACTCTTGAGTTATATTTCTGCAATACTGGTCTCCTTCAAAACCCCCCGTGTTCCCCACACGACAATACGTTACATTCACACAGTTTGGTGTCCATCACCTCACTAATACAAGACCCGTTCGGCGACCCACTTGAAATGTGCCCTCGCTTTGCATAGTACTTAATGCCACTCTGATGGTGACTCAACCCAGCGTCAGCTCCCCTTTCCTCGTACTCAACTCCCTCTCCATCCCACAGCTAACCGAACTCACTCTATTCGGGTGGGCGGGGCGGGTGCGAAACAAGATAAGGGGGCCGCCAAGGGTCGTGCCTAAAATAGCACTCCCACTTGCCGCGAAACTCCCCGCCAAACCCAAGGGCCAACTTGACCAGTCCCCTTGGCTGCGCCCCAGGTACAAGGTTCAACCCAAGCTCCCTTGGATACGTCGGGTAGCACTGACCCCGAGTACAGGGGTGACAGAAACCGGCTTATGGATGGCCCAAACTGTCCAAAAGGCAGAACGGCCCGACCTGGCCGTTGCGCGCCCTCCCAATCGTCGCCCTTCGCAGAAACCCATTAACAGGATGGTTAATTCCATTTCTGCAATACCGATCTCCTTAACCCCCCCGTGTTCCCCACACGGCAATACATTACATTCACACAGTTTGGTGTCCATCACCTCACTAATACAAGACCCTTTCGGCGACCCACTTGAAATCTGCCCCATCACACTGGAGCACGGTGCAGCTCCTCAGGAGTGAAGGCGTGGTCATGCCTTAGTCACCCGCGGGCGGATGACGCCCCTCCGGGGCAGAAGATGTGCCCGTACTACGCGTGCAAGTCGCGGGCAGTAATTGTCATCCAGCCAAACAAACGAAGTCCCATTCGGACGGCAGCCGGTACACATCAATGTACTTCCGCATGACGTTACTGCGCCACTCCCCCCAGGCACAGATGCGTCCCTCCGGCACCTCCAAGGCATAGCAGGCACTAGCGCCCCCGCTGCGCAGGCCATGGTGATCGAAGGCCTCCGGGGGCGGCGAAGGAAGGGCGCGCTGCAGCAGAGGAAACCAGCCAGAAACCGTCCGTGCGGAGGGATCCTGCTCACCAGGGAGCATGTAGAAATGGGTGGGGGAGTCGCCCGCGGCCGCCCACGCCTTGTCCTGGGCCGTGGATCAGCGGAGGAAGAGGTCGATGACGGATGGCGCGCCGTCCGAAGGCCAGGAATGGCACCGGATACGCGGGTCCGTAGAAGCCGAAAGCTTGGTCTGGCGTTCCTGGAAAACGAGTAGGCAATTCTCCACGCGGAGGTCGTCAAGGAGAACGAGATGGCCACTCTGCGTCTGGTTGAAGAAAAGGAAATCCAAGGTCGCCGAGCACGCCGTGCGTAGCAGCCGCAGATCGAAGGTCGCCAAGCCCAGGTCCAGGATGCTCCGCAGAAGATCCGTCGGAACTGGCTGATGAGAATGGGCTGGCTCCGGTTCTTGCCGCCTCCAGGCGTGGGTAAGGCGCCGGGTGACGGAGTCGAAGGCGGAGAAGTCCAGATGGCCCATTGCTTGATGGACCATGGAAATGGCAACCAAATACTGCGGGAGGCTGCGAATGCCCACACGCCCCTCCTCCTGCAGAAACCGGATGTAGCGGTAGATCGTCGAAGGCCGCGCGGGAAGGCTGGCCAAGTCGTGCGCCTCGCAGAACGTAGTAAAGTGGGTGAACTTGGTATGCATGGAGCGGCGCGTGGACTCGGTATAAAAAGAAAGGAACTCGGTCTGCATCCAAGACCGATCAAATGCCGACAGGCCGTCCACCTCACAGCCAAACAACGGGTGATCGGCGGGCATCTCCTCCACCGGAAGGGGGTCGGCCACCGGCGATCCCGATCGGGAAGAGGGCGTCATGGCTTCAGAGTCTAATCCCTCCTCCGCGGCCGAATGTGGAAGGCGTGGAGATTCCACCGGGGGGGATGCAGGACAGCCGGAATCGACAGATCGCCCGGGAGGAACATCTCCGGGCGGCGAGGAATGAAGAGCTCCGCCGATGCCATGCGCTAGAGCCATGGAAACCACATGGCCGATGGCCAGTCTGGCGCCAAGACCACCGCCTCCACCGCCGGACGTTGGTGCAGAAAAGCCATGAGACGCGGAAGTAACGACCACGGCGGATTCGCCCAGTTGGCCGCGCCCGTCCAGTCTTGGAGGAAGGCATCCACCCCCCAAAGAATGGGGCTCGTGGTGCCTCGAATTGAAGGCGGTGCAGAGGGAATTCCGATGGGAAGCAAAACGGTCGATGGTCCGCTACCCAAACTGGCGAGTAATGGCCTGGAAGATCGCCGGATTGAGACGGTAGTCATCGCCCCCCTTGACCCGTGACAATTGGTCCGGAATGGTGTTCTCCTTGGACGGGATATATTCCGGATCGATCAGCAGTGTGCGGGCCGAACAAATCCGCTGCAGTTGGTGGAGCGGCCCGCGGAGCTGGTCGGAGCCCGTCGTCATGCTGCGGATACAAAAGAGAACCACCTGCGAATCCATGAGCAGGCGCAGCCGAGCCGGGATCGAGGGGAAACGGCCGGAAAAAAGGCCCGGATGGCCAAGGCCACTGCCTGCAATTCACACACATTAATATGCATCAACGATCGATCAAAGAAGCCTCGCACCAATTGAGGATGATCGGCATGAGGGGGGGGTGAAAGTCGCAACCCCACCCGTCAAGGAGGCATCCGTAGCGAGGGTACCCGCAAAGGGCACCCCGTCGGGATTAAGGGGGCGGCCATCACACCGATGAAGATGGACCCAGGCCTCTAGATCGAGGCAGGCTTGCGGGGTCAATCGAAGATGATCCCGCCAAGAGCGTTTGGTCCAGAGCACCGCATGAAGGCTCTGAAAAAAAAACGGGCAAGGGGAAAGGCTAAATAAACCAAAATAGCCTACCCACAAAGCGGGCCAAATCCCGAGCCACAACCTATTTCCGGGCCCGAAGGACCCGGGCCTGTTCGGCAAGGAGGGCCACCTTGTCCCGGGGAATGAAGAAACGGCAAGCTTGGGTGTCCACCACCACCCCAAGGTGGCGCTTGACCCGAACCGGCTCCCACTGATATTTCCGATCCTTAAACCGAATCCCCAGGGCCCCAAAAATTTCCCAAACTAATTGGGACCATTCCCGTAATTTCTGGGGATCACTCAAGGCGGCCAGAAAATCATCCAAATAGGCCAGGATAATGGCAGGGTCATCGATCGTATAACGCACATAGCAGCATTGGATCCAATCATTCCCTGCGAGACTGCCAAAATGAAACTTTGCGCCGCTTTGGCACATGAACCCGGGGAGCGAAAGAAACGGGTAGCCACCAACATAAAATGTGTGAAAAAGTAAGGAGATAAAGAGAGACCAAAGGGGAGGGCGCGGCAAGCGAAGACCTCCCTGTCCATACGAAACTGCAAAAAGCATTCATCTGCCAATCGCATCCGCAAGTGATGGTAGGCATCCTTCACATCAAAACCGACCAAAAAATCATCTCTTTTCAACAAATGACCAAAATTCCGTAATTTTTCGTACCGCAATCCCATCTTGCGTAAATACCGATTAACTCGGCGGAGATCGACGCACAAGCGATATTTCATCACCCCATCTTCCCGCCCTTTCTCCACCAAAAAGGTGCGAGAAATGCGCGAAGAGGGACCGGGGTCTACCTTGACGATTGCGCCCGACTTCAAATACTCCTCGCGGAGTACCGTCCAGCCCGCCCGCTCCTCCACCGAACGGATCGGGTATTCACCCTAGTCGAAAGGCGGGGGAGGTCCCTGCAGTCCCCAGGGCAGCGGAACACCCGAATGGATCCATTGAAGGATGTGCGAGGGCGCTCCAATCCTCCACCATGCCGAGAGGCGTCCGCAGGTGCGATTGTACGGGAAGTCGGTCATGCATCCGGAGATGGATGCGCCGCTTGAGGGGGATTGCGCCTCTTGCCCCGCTTCCCCGACTGGCCGCTTGAATGGGGAGGAGGATTGCCGCTCCCCGCCTTGGATGCCCGGCTGGCCGCGGCCGCCTTGGTCGCAAGCTTGACCTCCTGGGTGAGGAGCTCCTTGCGAATTGCGCCGAGCGTCCCGTCGATGGTTTCGGTGGTGAAGCCGCCTTCGGGCTCGCTGAGGCAAAACTGGGCCTGCAGCGCCCGCCAGGATCCCTCGAGCCCAGTGCCGTGATGCTTCACGTGCACTTGATGGAGGCGCAGCTGGTCGACTTGCCACTCGGTAATAGCCACCGAGGCATAAACGTACGGCAGGAGGAGGTCACGGATCGAAGGCAGTAGACTCGGATGGGCGACAAGGTCCACGAAGGCCGCCGTGTAGTCAAACTGCCACATGACCCATGGCGCCCAGCTCGCGTACTTCTGGAAGTAGCCGGAGTTGGGTCCCAAGGCTACAGCGACGGTTTGGCCCTGGCCGGTCTCCCGTACGTCGAACCAGGCCGGGAAAGACGTAAAGTCCGGCCTGGCAACCCGGTTGTTGACTGAGCGGGGGAGTAACCGGGGGTTGGAGACCCACGTGACCTTAATAGGATGGCCAGGGAGGCGTTGGTTGAAACAAAGCGCCTGTGCCCGCAGCCACTGTTCGGCAGGGCTGGGGTTTATACAAAAAGGACTCGGCGCGAAGGCCGGAAGGTCGAACCACTCGGTGGTTCTGGGTTATGCCAAAGTGTTGGCGCAAAGCGAAACAAGATAAGGGGGGCACCAAGGGTCGCGCCTAAAATAGCACTCCCACTTGCTGCCAAACTCCCCGCCAAACCCAAGGGCCAGCTTGACCAGTCCCCTTGGCTGCGCCCCAGATACAAGGTTCAACCCAAGCTCCCTTGGATACGTTGGGCAGCACTGACCCCGAGTACAGGGGTGACAGAAACCGGCTTATGGATAGCCCAAACTGTCCAAAAGGCGGAACGGCCCGACCTGGCCATTGCGCGCCCTCCCAATCGTCGCCCTTCACAGAAACCCATTAACAGGATAGTTAATTTCATAAATACCAGAATGCGCCTCTTCTTTCGTCCACCAGAACTCACACTGAGAACAACAGATTGAACTCACACTTCACACGCACAACATGTACCCTACAGCACCAAGCCATAGCATCGACCTGCGGCACTGACCCACGTCTCCAAATCATAGTAGTTCACGATCACTAAATTAGTAAGATTGAAGCTGATTGTTGGCCAGCCATCCTCCCGCCATCTGAGTAAGTTCAATGTGTGCACCAGTGAGCCAGCACATGAACAAGTGTTTGCACAACATGGCAGTTGTGGCTGTCTTGGTGTGTCCGATTTTCATGTATTTAAATTGCCTCTTTAATCTATATTCACTTCTCTCCTTGAGTTTCACTGCACATCAGTGTTCAGCCACCGACCTCCACTCATGAGAATTGGAAAGTTGCATGTGAAACATTGATAAAAGGCGACAACCATTCAAAGATATTGTTGATGGCATTCCTCCTAACAAGATTCTCATATGCCACCATTTAATAATCAGATTACAAAACAGTAATTGACGGAGGCAGATCAGTGGTCGATTACTAGTAATTCGAACTAACAACTGAATGCATAAAGAGATGATGTGGCACTAGGAATTACATTAAGCACGTTGATGAGCGGAACAGAACTCCTGTTGTCCCTTTGCCTCGGTTGTAAATTGTTGTTGTGAACTCGAGCGTATTTCGGTTCACCACAAAATGGCACACGTTTAAAGCCATCTTTGCAGAGATGGTGACCGAAAAATGTTCGCATATGCTGAAAAGAAAGGAAGATATTTGGCAGCCAAAAAAGAAAAAAACAAAGTGCAGTGTGAAGGAGAAACATGTGCATCCCATTGTTATATTTGGGAGACATGTTAAAAGCACAATTTTGCACTCAGGGCTAATATTTTAGCAATAGTACATGTTAAAGCAAGGAAAATGGAGAAGAACGCAGGGTTCCTATATAGTGATACCCCGCAGTGAGTGTCCGAGCCACAGAGTTTCCGTGTTACGCCAGTGGCTGACCAGGCCGCAGGCCACACTCTTGTTAAACTAGAGCCCTCTGTGTGACATAGAAGGGTGACCACTGGACCCGTGAACCATGGTCTTTCCATGCTGCAGCATAGAGGTGGCCACCCGGATCCGTTAATAGCGGACAGAGGTTAATTTCCGTTAATTTTCCGTTAATTAACGGAAAATAACGAAAAAAGACAAAAATTATCCAAAAATTAACGGATTTTTGGATTTTTGGGGATTTTTGGGCTTTAGTCATACTTATAGTTTATGGAATTCGCTATTAGAGAGTATGTTTGTATTTTATTTCAACCTATGCATACTAGATTTTCAACTAGCCGCAGTTGTTGTGATTTTTTGGGTTTTTTTTTCGATTTTTTTGGATTTTTTTTGTTTTTTTCTGAAATTTTCTCCCTTTTTCTTTAACGAAATTTAACGGACAGCTGATAAAAATTAAGAACCGGACTTAATGGACCGGATGGCATCTTTGAGTGGCCACCTCTACTGCAGCATGGCCATGTGTGATAAAGTAAATGCTCCACACCCGCCAGCCTATGAAGCTGGCAAGATGGCAAATATATCGAGTGAAGGCGTGCCCATTGTAGTGGTGGTGCAACACCCTCTGCAAAGAGGTGGAAGGAATGGGCGTATGCCTTGGTAACTTCACCATGGGACGACCAAGTCATGAAGACCGGTTTTGGAGGATCCATGCCATCATCCACCGAATGGCCCCACACCTTACGACGGTAGAGGGGTCGATGGCAGGTCGGTTGGGCGGCCGAATGGCGGAGGGGGATGTTGTGGAAAAGGCAAACCCTGGCATTGTGTTCGGCTCAATGCGCGGATGATTGCCCGCCGCGGCACCCAATTCGGCCAGAATGGCCTCCTACACTAGATGATCGGCGGGCGGTCCGGGGCGCTCGCTCCTTCGGGGTGCACAGTGTGGGCCCAGGCCTGCAATCAGCCGGGCGCAAGGCGGCAGTGCGTGCAGTGGTGTGCGACGTAGAGGTGGCCCCCTCTGTCCGTCCACAACAGAATTTGGTTGGCTCCGTTAAAATTCCGTACCAACAGAATCCGTGAGCGGGCCACGGAGAGAAAAAGTGTCTAACAAGAACAGGCGGGGCCATGCTGACGTCAACATAGATGGCTACAGAAATGCACACAACCTTCCAGAATGGAACCACGTGTTACGGAATCCGCGCCGCAGCCCACGGATGATAGGCCCCCCAGTAACGGAACTACTGACCGGACCACAGAGGTCGACAGAATTCCATCAATGTTAACATAGCAACACAGACCTTTCGAACACATTGAACCCCAGTACAGGAATTCCATATGCATGCCGGGCGTGAGGTGCGATTGCCTAGGTCTTTGATGGATTTGGCAGTGCACACTGCTCACCCCCGTGGCACATCCATATGCCCCTTCAAATTGATGTCGTCCGTCACGTAGGCAGAATGTACGCCCAAAGCGTTCCCAAGCCCAGTACATTCGATTGGCTGGCATGTGATGTGATGCCCCTGGGGTATGTGAAATGCTACGTTGGGGCCGCCCGCCGCCAATTGTCCCCATGGCGTCGGTACCCTCAGGTGAGTGGTGATGGCGTCGGTGTGGTGGGTGGGTGGTGTGGGTGGGTGGTGTGGATGGGGTGCTGTTTCTACTGTTGTTTTCATTGTAGTTGTTGGATGGAGATTTATTTCTGTTGAGCTTGAGTACCGGCCGCGGCAACACGATGCTATAGCCGGGAAGGAGCAGCGGGGAATTTCGAGTCTCGCGGAGTGCACGGGCTCAGCCCATTGGGTTGTTGTTGTTTGTGTCGGGTCGCGTTGGATGCAACTTGGAGTGGACAGGGACATTGTTTTGTAGTAGGCTAGTGGCCGCGGCCTAGCTCACGATAACCTTACCCTAGCTCCTGGATCGGGTTAGCATGGATGAGGTTGCTATGCAGCCCTTAAGCTGGAGTACCGGCCGCTGCTTGGCCGGGAAAGGGCTATTGTTTTGTGAAGGCGCCAGGTGGATGGGCGTTTGCTAACATGTTTTGTTTTGTCCAATGCAGGCTCCGGCCATGAGCATGCCACACCAGGGGATAATGTAGGTAGGGGGGTGAAATGGGCGACTGCTACTTCTCCGAGATCGTGTCGGGGTGGGGCGGGGGGTTGCTATTTTGCTTGGCTGGAGTACCGGCTGTGGCTTGGCCAGGAAAAAGCCACTGTTGTTGGGCTCATGGTGTGCATGGGCGGTTGTTGCTTCTCCGAGATCGTGTCGGGGTGGGGCGGGGGGACTGTTGTTTTGCTCTATTGGAGTACCGGCCGCGGCTTGGCCAGGAAAAAGCCGTTGTTGCCGGGGCTCGCAGTGTCCATGGGCGGTTGTTGCTTGTCCGAGATCGTGTCAGGGCGGGGGGGATTGTTGTTCTGCTCAGCTGGACTACCGGCCGTGGCCTGGCTGGGAAAAAAACCGCTGTTGCTAGGTTTGCAGTGTGCATGGGTGGCTACTACTTATCCGAGATCAGGTCAAAGCAAGCGTATGGGGATTATTGTTGTTCTACTTGGCTAGAGTACCGGCCATGGCCTAGCTGGGAAAAAGCCGTTGTTGCCGGTTTGCAGTGTGCATGGGCAGCTGCTGCTTCTCATATTGTGTCCCTATTGGTGCTATTTCTCTCTCTTGGTGCATGAGCATCTTGGCAAGACCCAATGCGTGGCACCGCTTGGGTGTGGTTAGGTTCTGAATGTGGCTTGTGTATGACAAACCATGATAAATTTTGTTATAGTTGTTGTGAGTGAATGTGTGCATTTGGCAAAGGATTACTATCCATTCATTACCATAGTGGGCGATCATCTTTGGACTATGGGTGTTGGCAGGTGTTCATGTGTGCTCTAGCGCATGGCGGGTTGCGCCTCCAGTCTAGCAAGGAGTACGAGCCGTGGGTTGGCCGGGAAAAAGCAACGGGGGATTTCCGTGGGGCCCAGGGTGTGTTAATAACAGTAGTCTAGCGTTTGCAAGGAGTACCGGCCGTGGGTTGGCCGGGAAAAAGCAGCGGGGGATTGCTGTGGGGCCCAGGGTGTGTTAAGAACAGTAGTCTAGCGTTTGCAAGGGATGGCAGGGAAAGAACAGCGGGTTGTGTCCCCTGTCTGGCAAGGAGTACTGGCCAAGGCAACATTCATGTATATTTATTTATTCATGCATATTTATTTATGACGGCGTGGGCTGCAAATAGGTAAACATGCGTTGTTTAAATATGTTGAAATATTGGAACTCGTTATGTCAGTGTTGTGGCCCGTATCTGGAGGCAAAGGTTTCTGGATACAAAGAAAAAATCCGCTTGGAAAAAATTGCCTCCAACAAAAACGCCGCTGACCAACGGAACACTACTGGAATCTCAAAGTCCCTGACGGATGGCAACGGAACGCCAGGAAAGGCAACGGAAAAAAAAGCGCTTTTACAGAAACCGGTGGCTATAAACACCCCCTTGACGGATAGCTCCAGAGCCAAAAAATTGAAAGCTAACGTGGCATGAACGGCTATGGAAAACCGGCCCCGGCAAAGCTAGGTAAAATTGACGGACGGATTGTTTGTGTTCAAAGAAGTTACAGAAGTAAAATAACAGAAAAAAAGCTGAGCGGCCACGTCTAGTGCCACGCCAGTGTGGTTAGCAGGTGTAGCCACACAAAGGCGAGTGTTTGGCAAGAGTTACAAATAGTCGAGCATCAGGGTCACCCTTTTGATTGCCCTGTATCACATAACAATGCAAACAACATCACCGCATAGATAATATCTCATCCCCCAATATGGTTGCAGAGGGTTCCTTGAGTGTTGTATTTTCTAGTAGCTATATCTCCACTACTGCTAACCCAAATAGTATGATTCAAGAGTATATGGGTTCTTAGTAAGCTCTACTAATAGATGAGATTGTTCATTAGTATTCATTATATGTCTCAAATACCCATAATCAAGGAACATGCTAACCCTTTTGCTTTATACCACAAACCTAGAGCGGGATGGGCGCAGCGTGGAGGGCAGCCGTGCTGACGCACGGATGGAAAGTGCCAGCTCGTCCGATCTAACGGGGCCGGCCGTGCGCCCCTATGGGACAACCTCTTTGCTGGCGACCGAGTAGCTTGATGCGCGCTCAGTGGAGGTTCATGCTACTAGCCTGAGCAGAGAAGCGTACCTCGAGGCAGCCGTGCATTAGAGGTGGCCACCCGGATCCGTTAATAGTGGACGGGGGTTGCTGTCTGCTAATATCCGTTAATTTAGCGGACCACGCCCTCTCTGTTGCTGACATGGCACGGATGGCAGCGGACGGCTGGCCCCAATCAGTGGACTCTGCGGATTCCGCTTGGGTGTTAATGGATATTCTCTTACGGACCGGAAGCCATGTACCCCATCCGCTAATCTAGTGGATGACAGCTAGACGTGGCCGCTCAGCTTTTTTTCTGTTATTTTCTGTCCGTATTTTTTTTCAAGACAAAAAATCCGTCCGTCACTTTTCTGTTGTTTTGCCGGGGCCGGTTTTCTGTTGCCGTTCATGCCACGTCAGCTTCCAGTTTTTTGGCTCTGGAGTTGTCCGTCAAGGGGGTGTTTGCAGCCACCAATTTTTGTAAAGATGTTTTTTTTTCCGTTGCCTTTCCTGGCATTCCGTTGCCATCCGTCATGGACTTTGAGATTCTGGAAGCTTGTCGCGAATAGAGGCGTATCGAATCGCTACCAGTACTTGGCTGGAGGCAGCACACACACAGAACACATTATCACGGCGTACTATAAATCATAAGTGTTGGCCCTTCCCAGCAGCGATCGCTGCCGGTACTTGGCTGGAGGCAGCACACACACAGAACACATCATCCCGGCATACTATAAATCATAAGTGCGGGCCCTTCCCGGCAGCGATCGCTGCCAATACTTGGCTGGAGGCAGCACACACACAGAACACATCATCACAGCATACTATAAATCATAAGTGCGGGCCCTTCCTAGCAGCGATTGCCATCGATTTTTTATGGAATTCTGTCGACCTTTGTGGTCCGGTTAGCGGTTCTGTTGCGGGTGCCTATCATCCGTAGACGGCGGCGCGAATTCTGTAACACTTGGTTTCATTCTGTAAGGCTGTGTGGATTTCTGTAGTTGTCTATGCTGACGTCAGTATGGCCCTACCCGTTTCTGTAAAACGCTTTTTTTCTCTGTGGCTCCCTCATAAATTTTGTTGATTGTACAGAATTTTAACGGAGCCAAACAAATTCTGTTGGGGACGGACAGATGGGGCCACCTCTAATGATAGCGGACGTGTGTACCGAATCAGTGGGTGACAGCAGAGCCCAGGCAGTAAGTACTGATTTCCGAATCTGGGGATTGGGTTGATTGCCAGCTTGGCTCAGCCAGGGTCCACATACAGCGGACGTTGGCTGTGACTGCACACATATTTTGTTGCCCTCCTGTTGCCATCCGCCGTCTCCAACCCCTGCCGCCCCACGCTTGGGTCATGGACCCACCAGGTGAGGCATACCGCGGCACAGGCAAGGCAAGCCGCAGCACAGGCAAGGCAAGCCGTAGCACAGGCAAGGCAAGGGAACGCCATTAGTACTGCCGCCATGGTAGGAAATGCCGGGCCGCACGGGGGAAGGGGGGTCTCGGATGATCTGTTGGGTGAAAACTTGCGTGTAGCTGGATTCAATCCGCCGGTGATGCACAGGCATAGCGCGCTATCCTATTTTGTGGCCAGGGCAATGCCCTCAGTACCGCCTACTGTGGCGGGAAGTTCCGGGCCGTGGGGGGTGTTGGGGGGGGTCTCGGATGATCCGCTGGGTCGGTAAAAACCTATGTGGCCGGATTCAACTGCCGTGATGCGCCAGCATAGCGCCGCAATCCCGCTTTTGTGATGGTGGGTGAAATGCCGGTCGCTTCGTCGGCGGAAATTCGGGCCGTGGGTGTTAAAGGGGGTCTGGATTATGTGTGGACTTTGGAAAACCCGGGTGGCTCATGGTCAGCAGGGAAGATCAAGGCCGGATTACCCTCACTCCGTGATTTTGCCCTCGCGACCCCCACCACTGTGTTAATCGTGATTGCAGTCCTGTGCGCTACCACGTCGAATGGAAGCGTGGCGCCTTGAACACGATGGACGTGTAGGTGCGGTGGACGTGTACCTCTGTGCAGCAAGCCTGAGTGCCGCCTATTGTGGCTGTGTGCTGTGGTTGGTGGCAGTACCCGCCGTCACATGGCTGGGGAACCTTGGCAGCTCGTTCCTTCCATGTGGCCATGCATTGCACAGGGTGCACCACTTGTCGCTGCAATACCCATCGTCTTTGCTTAGATGCCACCAGCATTATTTGGCAGTACCCGCCGCCACCTGGCTGAGGAAATCTTACCACTTTGTTACTTTTATTTGGCTGCACATTGTACAGGGTGCGTTATGTGTCACTGCAATACCCATCGCCTTTTTTTTCCTTACGTGTCACCACCATTTTGTGGCAGTACCCGTCATCTCCTGGCTAGGGAACCTTAGCAATTCGTTCCCTTTATGTGGCCGTGCATTGTACAGGGTGTGTTGCACGTCCTGCAATACCCAACGTCTTTCTTTGCTTAGATGCCACCACCAATATGTGGCAGTACCTGGCATCAGCTGCCTGGGGAAGCCTTCCCAGGTTTGCTCCTTTTATTTCACCGTGCATTGTACAGGGTGTGTTGTATGTCCCTGCAGTACCCATCGCCTGTTTTTCCTTATGTGGCATGACCATTTTGTGGCAGTACCCGCCGTCACCTGGCTGGGGAAAACTTGGTAGTTCGTTCTTTCCATGCAGCCATGCAATGTACAGCATGCACGAATTGTCCCTGCAATACCCATCGTCTTTCTTTGCGTAGGTGCCACCACCATTACTTGGCAGTACCCGCCATCACCTGGCTGGGGAAACCTCAGCACTTTGTCCCTTTCAGGGGGCCGTGCATTGTACAGGGCATGTTGCATTTCCCTACAATACCTATTGTCTTTGCTTTGGTGGTGCCACCAGTATGTGGCAGCACCTGCCATCACTTGGCTGGGGAAACACTGTATTCTGTTCATGTGTTAGGTCGGAAGCGGCCCCTGAGCAGGGGCCAACGTTACAAGGATGGTCGAAAGCGCCATGGCACGTGGTTGGGAAGCTGAGTGCGATAGGGAAGCTCTAACAGATAGATTAGAGGAAATACAAGAAGCGGGGTTGGGTGGCCTGCCCTCGGGGGTGTGGCGGCCCATACAGGACCACCTCGCCCCCAAGGACCAGGCCCGATTAGCCGCCATAAGCGGATACATTAATAACGCATTGGGGGGGGCAGAAGGGGCACGGTTATGAAAGGAACAACACGAGAGACAGAACCCCCCCCCCCCAGTCTTGGGGAGAATGGCAGAAGCGTCGCAGGCAGGAATGCAAACAAGTGGATATAAATCGCCGGGCTGCTTATAAAACACGTTAGTGCGCGGCTATCGTAGATTTAGTGCTGCACCGGGGGGAACACATGGTGGGGTACAAGTCTATTCACAGAAAATATAGAATATCTGAACCGTCGCTAAGATGCCTGGAAGAAAGACTCCTTGAAGACGATTTTTTTTCACAGGTTGGGTGGGAGTTCAATGTCATGGACTCCGGCCTCCTAACAAGGAGTGACACGGAGACTTCCTCCGATGGGGATTAGTTTTTTTTAACAAAACAACTTGTTTGATTGTGAGGTGAAGTCCAAGTACCGCCTGCCACTGGCGAGGAAGGTGATATTCGCTGAACAATCCATGGTTGTGAGATGCTTTTCTGCCTTTATTTCATAGAAGAAAGTGTCCTCAGACCGTCCTTATAACATCTGAAATCCATCATCGAATATATGTTGCCTCAGTTATTTACGCAATGGATGTGTGCGCCAGGCTCTGTTGGCGGTGATGGTGGTGTTGACCTCGCAGCATTTGTTGCTGAGCGAGGAGTCCCAGACGCACATGATGTTCCTGCTGGGAGGGGTGTGTTGAGCTCTGCGGACACTGATTCGCTTGGAGGTGCATCGCCAAGTTCGAGTGTCGTTGTGGTGGAGGATGTGCCACAGCGCAGGGCCAAGAGAAGGCGTCTGACCACCCCCGAACCGCTTGCCATGGCTGTTGATGGGGGGAAGGGAGGGAAGGGAGGGAAGGGAGGGAAGTAGTGACTTCGGATTCCAAAGTTTGGATCACCACTGGTGACCACCCTCGTTGCCCCGGCGTGGAAACTGTGGAGTACCGCCGCAGCGAGGGTGCGGTACCATAGAGATAGAAGATAAGATATCATGACTTGTAATATTCCATTGTCATGTGTTGAAGTGCACACCTTGAACACACTATGTTGGAGTGGTGGATGAACCTAGGGTATCATATAGATAGAAGAGAATTTCTGTGAGAAATGTGTCTAGTCGAATAGTGCAATTGGTGGATGGGCTTTACACTCGCTGCCCTGGCGTGGAAACTGTGGAGTACTGCCGCAGCAACCCATCGTTATATGTGATACATATCACCCATTCCCAAGTATATTGAGTGGCTCAACTGTGTTCAGAGGTGAACCCTCTTTGCCACCTGCCTCAGGTGATGTGTGTGTGTGTGTGTGTCCGCGTTTGGTATTACAACTATGCCGAACCCTTGCTGGAATGGCCGGGAAGACTTGCAATGGGAGTGTGGTACGCACTGCGTACTACGCAGCAGTACTAGCCGTAGCAAGTGGTGCAGGATTGCATGCATACACTGGAACTTTACACACGGCTTGTGTGTTGTTCAATTCTTCAAATCACTCCATGTATTACAAACCGCAGAATACATGACCTGGAAGACGCCCACACACATTTATCAAGCATGCAACCAACATAATTCGAGTTGCTGCAAAATGGAAACCCCTTGGCAACTTCGCCTTGACCTTGCCGTGGCTGGAAAGCAAGTACCTGTGGGTAATAACGGACCAAAATTATTAATCAACGAATATTTTGTTGCGGACCGGATGCCGCACACATCATCCATTAACTTAATGGCAAATAACGGTGAAGAAAAAGTGAGAGCCGGATTTTGCGGATGGCAGTACGGCAAATAGCGCACCGGATATTACCGGACGAATATCACACTCAGTTTTATGGACCGGACTTAACGGACCAGACGGCACCCGAGTGTGGCCACCACTACCGTGCATTGGTTGGCAAAACTCGGCATGGAGGTGGTGCAGATGAAGGGTCCACAGCTGAAGGAAGAGACCGGCGAGGAGGTACACCTCGTCTAGGTAAATGTTCTGATGGTCGCGGATTTTGAGGGGAATAGTGATGCTGGACTGCAATATTGGGAGAAGTTCAGTAGGCCGGAGGACACTTGGGTGTAGGCCTTCATGGGTTAGATAGCCGGGGTGAGGCAAAGGGTGAAGCACAGGCAGAGTGAGGTATCCGTAGGGGCTGGCGTGGAGTGGAAACGGGTGCAGACTGCGGAGTGAGGGTGTGGTGGAACCCGTACATGCGGCGCTATGTAGCGGGGTAGTTAACATGTTTTAGGGTAGGTTGTGACCTATGTGAAAGGTACCGGGCTCTCGGTGTAATTCGTCCAGAGGAATGGAGTGGCAAACCAGGAAGAGGGAGAAGTGGAGAGACTCAAGTGCATGTTTGGGGGTTTTTGTGGTTTTGGAAAGCTACCCTTTGTCGATCAGAGCTTTGTAACAAGCACTGGTCAATGGGGAACTTAGTTGCCTCTTTGCTATCAACTTGTGAGTCTTTGTTTTAATTTGTAGATACCAACAACATATACAACTGCCCTATGGACACAAATTGTACATGTCAAGATATGATGTGCAGTATCGGCTGCTGGGAATTTACTGAAGGTCAATCCCATCTAACTGGGAGTAGAACGTAGGTGAGGTTTGTGTGCGTTTACACATGACAAAGGGCAGGGTCACGGCACTTGCCAAAGGGCTTTTTGAATGCAGAATGCAAGTTACTACATGTAGTTTGTATCCTACAGTAGATGTATATAATTTAAGCTGTGTTTAATTAAGTATACATAGAAAATGTGTAGTAGGTGCTTACATGAAAGAATGCTACATGTTTTTATGGTGAAGGATCCTTGAGTATTGCTGATTGCAGGGCTGGAATATGTGAGTGTTAGACTAATCCATCCCAATATGAGTTGCTTACACCAACAGATTTATGGAGTGGAATTTGGGCAGTTTGCATGTATGTATTCAAAATTGTAGTCAAAATCATATTTCTGTAATTCATTACAAGCGAAAGGTTGGTCAAGGGCTGCCATGCCCTGATGTGCATTGCTAAGTAATATTGGTATATAAAAGATATGAATGAAGCCCTCTTTGGGTTAGCATCTCATTTGTTCCGAGGGCAGCGGTTTGCAGCCCAATTTTACAATAACCACTATTAAATACTAATGCAAATATGGGGGAAAGTGTTTTGTTGCCTTTAATAGATCACAAACACAGCCAGTGCATGGGAGTATTGCAAAAAAAAGCTGCTAGCTTTGTTGGTGATACATGAAAGTTGTTGGTGTGGGGCTCCCGCCCTCTTTAAGCCATGGACCCGCCTCGCCGGGTACCTAAGTTCTTATGGGGACCTAGGCAGGACCACCCCGACCTACTCCCGTATTGTATACTATCATATAAGCTGGTTGGGGTGTCGTTGCTATAGCTTGGGGTGTCTCTGTTGTTATCGCAGGTGGTATCCATGCACCGTCGGGCGGTGCAGAAGCTGCGGGGGATGGAGGAGTGGAATAAGGTGCGGACAGCCTTCACTTGTGAACTTTGGTGCTCTCGCATGGGGCGAGAGTATTTTTTAATGGCCACGCACTGGGTGGAGGAGACGCACTGGCATGGTAGCCACGCCAACCACCAGTGGCGGCTGCAGAGCAGGTACATGGGGTCAGTGCTTGCGGAGGCAGAGAGCATCACGGCTGAAGGTGAGAGATTGTGTAGCAAATGGGCAGCAGTGACTACCCAACTGGCAGTTGGCCGTGTTGTTCGTTGTTTGTGATATTCGCCTTTGTTGCTTGTCGCAAGCAGTTTGTGTATACAGTGGTGGTGGATCTGGCCTAGAAGGAGCTGAAGCAATATGGGATAACGGGGTGAATGTGCAGCAGTGACTACCCAACTACCAGCTGGTTGAGTGGTTTGTTATTTGTGATATTCACCTTCGTTGCTTGCCACAACCTGTTTGTGTATGCAGTAGAGGTGGCCACCCGGATCCGTTAATAACGGACAGAGGTTAATTCCGTTAATTAATCCGTTAATTAACGGAAAATAACAAAAAAAGACAAAAATTACCCAAAAATTAACGGATTTTTGGATTTTTGGGGGATTTTTGGGGTTTTTTCATACTTATAGTTTATGGAATTCGCTATTAGAGAGCATGTTTGTATTTTATTTCAACCTACGCATACTAGATTTTCAACTAGCCGCAGTTGTTGTGATTTTTTGGGTTTTTTTTCGATTTTTTTGGATTTTTTTCGTTTTTTTCTGAATTTTTCTCCCTTTTTCTGTAACGGAATTTAACGAACAGCTGACAAAAATTAACGAACCGGATTTAACGGAGCGGATGGCATCTTGAGTGGCCACCTCTAGTATGCAGTGGTGGTGGACCTGGCCCGCAAGGAGCTGGAGAAGTACGGGATAACCGGCTGGTGGCCGCCCTTTGTCACGGACGCTGGGAGCAACGTCAGGCAGGGTATTAGAAGGGAGCTGGCGGCACATGAGGTTGGGGAGCAACCCAGAGGCGGCCTGGTAGATTGGTCACGTTGTGCCTTACACATGCTCCACAACGTCATAACCCATGGCCCAACCAACCTACGCATCCGCGCTGGCCATATTGAAGGCTGCCAAAAGCTCTGCAATGCAATAGACCGGTAAGGTATGATGTTGGTGTGTCTTGGTGTGTGTTTTCTATGTGTGCATATATGTTGGTGCTTATTTGTGTGTGTTGCAATTGCTGCAACTGCTGCTTTTTAGGAATTGGTCATCAACAGCGTGCATGTGTCCCTACGATAGTAGGGTCTTATTGTTGGTCGGATACATGTGCGCTAGGCTGGCACGCATGTGGTTGGTCAGTGAGGAGGCCCTGGCATTGTAAGGCCACATCTGTACTGCCAGCGTGGAAGCCACAACTGAGCTGCTCATGCTGCGAGTAGAATAATGTTGTTGTGTGTGCATGTATGTTGTTGGTCATTCGTGTGTGGTGCAACTGCTACAGCTGCTACTGCTTAGGAATTGTTTCATCAGCAATGTGCATGTGTCCTTACAATGGCAGGGTCTCCACGCTGGTGAACCACATGCATGCCAGCACAAAAGCCATAGCTGAGCTGCGAAGGTTGCAAGTGGAAATAATAAGGGAGGGTAATAATGTAGTTTCTAATGATGAGGAGGGAGTGTTTGCATCAGAGGTGCCCTCTGATGAGTTGGGTGAAGGTGGCAGGAGGCCCAACCTGCGGAGGGTACTCCAGCTGGTCAGGTTTGTGGAAACTCGATGGAATAGTACATTATTTATATTGCAAAGGGATGTGCGCCTGAGGAAGGCCATCGATAGATGGTTTGGGTTACACCCCGAATACGATAATCCCATCGAGATTACACAATAGGGCTACCTGGAAGCACTCCTTCCAATCTTGGCATTTATCAAGAGGTGTTGTAAGAGGCTCGAGGTGGATGCATACCCCATGGGCTCCAAGGCTCTGACCAAGCTGATGCACCTCTGGCGTTTCCTTTACAAAATCGGCGATATGGATAATAAGGGGCCATACAGTGGGTTGGTGCCATCCTGCGGTGATATGCTTTACAAGCTAGAAGAGGCACTCAACAACTCTACGTGGGTCTGGCAAATGGCCTTTTTGGCTATGATGGACCCCACTGGTGAGCGATCATTACTAATCACTCAGTGATGGTGTTGTTGGTGTTGTGTATTGTTTCTCATTGTGGTGTCGTTCACATATTGAAACATATTTAAAATATCAGAAGTACTGAATTGCATGGTGTGTGTGCAGTGTATACCTGGAAGGCTACCCTGGGGTCCTACATAAAGGTACTAGAACCCATCAGAGACAAGTTTGTGTCAGTGGATGCCATGATGGACGACATGTCGGCTGAGCTGCTAGAGTTGTGTCTTAAATTCGTGAAGGACATTGGGTGGTCAGAGGCATTGGGGCAAGCAGGCCTGCCACCCCATCCTGGACAGCGGACCATGCGCCAGCTGAGGGAGAAGCGCACGGGGCACAAGATGTTTGACACCAACTCCGAGGAGGATTATGATGCATCTTGGGGCCGGGGCCCAAGGGCACACGGTGCCACGGGGCCTAGCTGACCTGCAGGCACTACAGCAGGCGGCGAACTGACGGATGCCACACAGTGGTTGATCGCGCGACATGCTCAGAAATTCTTTATGGAATGTTGGAGTTTGCGTGAGCCGGGTGCCCCATGAGAGGAGGATGCACTAGATTATTGGGCACGGAATAGTGCTCGATGGCCCATAGTGGCATGGGTGGCCCGGCACTCATTGTGTGTGCCGGCCGGAAATGGTGCGTCAAAACGGGGCTTCTAGATATCCAGCCATACTGTGCAATCTTGGCGGGCATCTCTGGGGGACGAACGCATTGAGCAGCTGACATTCTTGTCTGGCAACAGCGATTTGTAAATCACAAGTTGTAATTTTCCGGGTTCCATTGGCTTGTCTTGAATTGGCCTATGGGCGTGTGTGTGACTTGTTTTAATTTTGGCTATACATCTAACTTGTACATTGGGCAATGTGCATATTGCCTTTGCTGCAAGCCAGGTGTCCCTATGAAAATGTGTCTCCTAGCCCTGAATCCGGCCTTATGAATATCTCCAAAACTTGCACTGCTCTGCCAGTGGCCCCCCCAACTCGTAAGACCTGCAATTTGCATGGTCTGTTCCTGGGGAATAGATAGGAACGGACATGAACGGACAAGGACGGGGCCGTTCCATATCAGGAATGGATCAGTTCCTGAGCCGGGATGGATCCGTCCCTGGGCAGGAACGGATCCGTTCCAACACCGTTCCGGCCCAACCCAAATCCAGTCCAAATCCGTTCCTGGGGAATAGCCCAGGAACGGACTGGAACGGGCTGGGACAGACTTTGACGGGAACGGGAACGGGTCCGTTCCTGGGATGGGAATGGACACCGTCCCCATTCCCGTTCCTATCCCATATGGCCGGGCCCACCTTTGCGTGCAATGATCTATTATCAATTTAAAACGTGTACCCTCCAGGTAACATCGCCACAATTGGACGGCATGTACAGAAGCCAATGCTTCCTGGTCTGTCGTGTTGTAGTTAAACTCCACAGGGAGGAACTTTCTGCTGACATAACAGACTGGATGTTTGTCCTGCATAAAGACTGCTCCCACAATAGTTTGGGATGCATCTGCAATGACCTCAAATGGTCTACTGGGGTCTGGCATTTTGAGCAAGGGAGTTGCCATTAACACTTTTTTATGTGCTCGAATATAAATTAACATTTTGCGGTCCATTTGCTCTCATTTACCTTTTTTTGGTCAAGTCCATCAAGGGAGTGGCCATTTTCGAACAACCTTGTATGAACTTCCGAAAATAGTTTGCCAGCCCTAGAAACTACTGTATGTGCTTCACACACTACGGTACAGGCCAATTTTTCACTTTTTCAATCCCTTCCGGGTCTGGGTGAATACCCTCTTGAGACACAACGTGTCCCAGATAGGAGATCTCCTCTTTATTAAATTGGCATTTGTGCAACTGGCAATGCAACTTCTATTGCCGCAACACTTCGAACACATGTTTTAGATATTGCAAATGCTCCTCAATAGTTTGGCTAAACACCAATATGTCATCCAAGTACACCAGGACATGTTTGCCAATTTGATCACTAAATATATGGTGCATCATATATTGCAATATAGTTGGGGCGTTTGTGAGTCCAAAAAGAAGAACCTTAAACTCATATAAACCCAACGGCATAACAAAAGCTGTCTTGGCACAACCTGCCTTGTCTATCTGAAGTTGGTAGTACCCTTGCTGCAAGTCAATAGTTGAGAAAACTTTGGTTCCTTGCAGTTGATCCAAAAAAGTATCTATCCTTGGTATAGGCTACTTATTTTTAATGGTGGCCTTGTTCAAAGCCCTGTAATCAATACACATTCAGAGGCTGCCATCAAGCTTAGGTACAAAAAGTACCGGGGCCCCGAAAGGGCTGCTGCTCTTAGTGATAAGACCTTTCCATAGGAGATAATCCACCTGCTCCTTTATCTCGTCCATTTCTTTTGGGTTGTACTGGAAGGTTGGACGCTTCACTAGTTTAGTACCTTCCTCTAAGGGAATGGTCAAGGCAACTCCCCGATCAGGAGGGAGGCTTGCAAGAAGTTCATCGGGAAAGAGGTCTTTATATTCCTCCAAGAGTGTAGAGATTTTGTCAGGGTCGACAATATAGGAAGTGGTCTCTCAACCTATGGTGGTCTCTTGACCTATATTGGCAGAATGGCTAGGAGGGCCTGGTGCGTCCCCCTCAGGGAGATCGCCGACCCGGCGAACCAAAACCAGATGGAGAGAAGAACCCCGATGGTAGGCATGCTGGGCGTAACCCAAAGAACACAAATAACCCTAACGATGGATAGTCAAAAGGGGAGAAGAAGGACCCGGTACGGGTTGCGGAGAGGTGACAACATGCAAGGTACTACGAAGGGTAATCTCGCAACCACAAGAAACAATACGAATGTGCCCATGATGATAACCAATGACACTGGCATGCTCATAGAGCCAATTATCGCCTAGAAGAATGTCATAATCATCGGACAAATTAATAACCACGCAACAGACAATATCCTTATAACCCTGAATGTTTAAAGATACAACCACCACCCCCAAAGAGGGGAGTGAGGAGCCATCGGCGAGGAGAACTTTTGCTTCAAGAGGGTCCTGGGGAACACTTGAGGGTGTGAAAACTCAATGGGATCCACAACACGATGAGTGGTATGAGCAAGTCATTGTAAGTGATGCAAGCGGTGTAACTGCCAATTTGAAGCTGAATACGGCTATTTAGGCATCAAGCCTAACTGACGATAGCAAGTCGGATTGATGTAAGCAGTACAGTCGCACCAGTATCAAAGAGAATGGATGCCGGCTGGTGGCCAACACGGCTTGGAAAAGTCAGACGAGGGTGATCGGAAGTCACTCCTCAGATGCAGGGTCCCACTACTCCCTCTGGAGGCTCGCAAAAAATATTGATCGGCCAAGGGATACCAGCCATGGGAGTACGACCTTGGCGGTCAGCGGTCAATTGTGTAAACAACTTAGTTCCCTTGGGGTAATGCACCAATATGTGCATTTGTCATAAACATGGGTGTTCCATGAAACAATGCCACATTGGCAATAAGATATATATGCCAATTTTGGTGGGATCTATTGCACGCTCTACATAGTAGTATTCCAAGAATGACGTAGCATTCTGGAATGGTGGATTGATCCACACAAACTCGTTCGGCAAAGGCTATTTCAAAAAGCTTTTTGCAGTCGAGCAAAACCGCTCATATAGAGCCTTATCCCCATTGGGGTTTGCACAAACATCCAATGTAAACTGGTGTGCTACCAGGGACGGGGTATGCTGAAAATGCTCATGGCAAAGCATGCGGTCAGACTGGTTTGTCTAAGCGCTTGGACCCTCTCGGGCTGTTGAGTCCTTACGACTCTGGGGGTTCTTCCCCTGTATTTTACCAGTCAACGGGCACACTATAGTCACTTTGAATACAAGTACCATAGGTGCAACGGTATATTGACAGTTCACTGGCTGAACACAAAGTGTCTCATTCTTCACATTACTTTTTTGCATTTGCCTGCAAATTGCATTCACAACACTATGCTTTGCACCACTTTTTACAGATGGCGGGGTGCTCACCTTTGTGGGTGGCAACTTCTCTCACCCAGAACATTCACAGTCCCGTCTGACAAATGTCCAACATAGAAGGGTTTGAAACACCGGAAACATCTTCCAGCCCGTTTCAACACCTCGATTATAGTGTCCTTAAGTTGGGCCTGACTCGTGACGGGCTTGCCCTCCATGGGGTCGTGGATGGCCTCAACGGGCTCATACTCGCACTCTTCATGGGATCTCCCATGTGCATCCACATTATGAATCTTGCGGACCGGTACTCTACGAACCTTAGGTTTTGTATGGAGAATGGGCTTGCCCCTGTTATCAGCCTTCAAAGCATAATGCTTTTGGATGATTTTATTAGGTCCAAAGTTATTGCTCGTATTGCCTTTGCCATTGCGGCTGCCAGACGGACGTGAACCATATGACTTGTATTCATGGTCATATGTGGATTCTACTTTATATAAGTGAGCCCTCAGGCTTGCATATGTGGACCATTGCTCATCGCCTTTGTTTACCAAGCATTTTCGCGTGATATCAAGATGGAGTCCTATGTATAATGCATATAATTTGGAAAAGTCATTCATATCTTTCTCACACCTAAGAAACATTTGTTTCAAAAATTGCATTTATTTGATGGTATGAGGACCCGAGGTCTTTGCCTTTGTAAAGGCTGCTATCTCAGACCGAATTTCGAAGTCTGAGCATTTGTGATAGTAAAGTGTCTCCATGCCATACTTAAACTGCTTCCATGACAGTTGAAAGTTTGGCTGCGAGAGCACTTTTGCATCAATGGTGACTCCCCATAAGTGACCCAGTTGGGCAAGCAGGCTATGCTTTACTAACTCCTCAAGAGTATTCAGTGCTATCCATCCCCACTGACTCTGGGGTGCAATAGTGGTTTTGAAATACATGATGATTTCTTGCAACCACTTTGTCAAAGCCTGCTTATCTTCATTCCACTTTGGGGGTTTAATATCTTGATTGTTCATCTTCAGCATGCTCACCTGTATTTCCCTCTTGGGATGCATGTAGATAGAAGCAAATGGTACCTCCTGTGCAGCTGTTAGGTACCCCTAACCCAACCCTAGGTAACCAGGACTTGTGGAGTCATAGTCTACCAGCGGCAGTGGTAGCCCATCCGCTGCCATGTGGAGTCCTACTGCAACGGAGGCAACGTGCTCCTGATGCAGTGGCTCATGTGCCTGCATGCAATGCAGTTGTGCAAATAGCAACTCTCCTCTTCTTCTTCCACTGATTGCTTGAACTGAGAAGGATCTCTGTGTTGCTACTGTGATGGGCCTGCTGGCTGCAATGGTGCCAAATGCTGCATTGGCCCGGGCCTCACTGCTTGCCGTTGTGGAAGTGTGCCCATCGTAGATGGCAGTTGAGGTTCAACGGGTTGCACCATGGGCTGTTGCGGTTGCACCATTGAAGACTGTACTGTTGTGCCAATTGTGGTTGCATTGTGGCTTGCAAGGAAGGCTGGAACTATGGCCCTTGTTGCGCCTGTAGTGCCATGTGCGGTTGTTGCTATCTGTTACGGCCCCGTCGGCAGCCGCTGGTGTGAGGGCAGCCGTTTGGGGACTTGTACAATACGGGAACATCATTGTATAATAGCATGGGTAGTTATTGTATCATTAGTTTCTGAGCCGCGCCAAACGGGCATGGATTGTATAATAGATATTTAATATAGACGGAACGGGGTGTGAGATGCACACCAAGCCGGGTACCGTTCAGGGTCAAGGCACGTGGGATAGACCCACGGGGTGCGCCACTAAGATTGGGCAAGAATGACGTTGGGATTAGTTAGGGTGACTCGCGGGACAAACGGGGTTCACGGGAGGGGTTTGAATTCGAACATCTGAACATTATAAAGTTGCCAATCTGGCATGTGCCTGTTGGGCTGCCTAAACCCCGCCCTTGGACGGCTATTTAAAGCCGTCCAAGATGAACATTGTAATCCAAGTTTGCTGCGGTTCTGTGCCTTTGCCTCCACGCTCGAACCTGAGCTACTGCCCGACCAAATTCGCTGAGCAATCTGCCTCCGGCAGTTTTGCCCCTTACAACTGGTTTCGGAGCCAGCGGAGTGCCCAAGTTGAGGCGGCGCCTTGTGCTGACCAATCCACGACCTGAGGCGGCGGGGCACCACGGCACAAGAGAACTTGGATTCCCTTGAAGGGCAGCACAGCCGGACGTCGAAAAGTCGTCAGCTGCGCGCGAGGCCTAAAAGGAGAGAGTGGACGAGTACCGCTGTGCGCCGGAGTGTGACAGCGAAGAGGCCACCCCGAGGGCACGAGGGCTGGACATCACGAAGGCGTCAGCCACAAGGCCTGCCCCAAGGGCACCAAGAATCGTTCCGCTGTGTGCCGGAGTGCGACAGCAAAGAGGCCACCCCGAGGGCAACGAAGGTTGGATGTCGCGAAGACGTCACCCGTAAAGGCCTGCCCCGAGGGCGAATTAAGAAAAGCGGAGGGAAGAGAAGTTTCAAGAACAAGGGTATAGGCGTCAGGAGCTGCTCGTTAGGGAAGACGTCAGCGACGCGGGCTGCCCAATTGTGATGACCGTAAGGAGCCAAGAACTGGAGAAAGAGAGCATCAGAGCACCGGGTGACGACCCAAGGCGTGAAGCGACACCCAGACGTCAGTCGACGACTGACCCATGAGAAATTACCAAGGAGGGAACCTCAAAGTAGAACCAAACAACATGAGCCAGCCGGAGAGCATGCACAGTCAGTCTCCAAGCCCGTCACAAGCCTCGCCTGACCAACTACAAGCGGCCATCGAGCAAGTGCTGGGCAATAGGTGGAACCAGCTGGCGCGACATATTGAGGTGCAACAAAACGAGATAAACCAACGAATCGAGAACCAGCTGGACGAGGCAGTAGTAGCTGCTGCATCGTTGGCCGATGCCAGGACACGACCACAGCCAGAGCGACCGGCCCTACTGACCGTCAAGTCAACCAAGCCACCAACATACGAAGGCGCGCGTCAGAGAACCTTCACACAATGGGCATTTCAAGTCAGACAATATCTGTGCCTGATGCACGTCCAAGACGAGGCGTACTGCATGGAGTTTGCGGCCAGTCAATTCCGAGGAGCAGCTGCCCTGTGGTGGCAAAACCTAGTAGAGGCACACGGAGAGGGAGCAGTCCAAACTTGGCAAGACTTTGTTCAAGCAGCCGAGGAACAGTTTGGGGTAACCAACGACCAACAGAAGGCACGTGACGAGCTGGCAAGGCTCGTCCAGAAGACTAGCGTAGAAGACTACGCTGGGAAGTTTATGGATCTCAAGACACGCATCAAGGGAATCAGTGACGGCGAATGTCTCGACAGATTCAAGCACGGGTTAAAAGTAGCGGTACGACTGGATGTCGAGAGAGCCAACCCGCAGAACCTTCAACAAGCAATGAGTCATGCACTGCGGGCGGATGACATCCTCTTTAGAATTAACGGGACCACAAGAAGCCAAGTCGGCGCTCCAGTACAATGGCCCATAGCTCGCCCCGTGCCTCGAGCTAGACCCATGCCTATGGAGGTGGATAATATTCAGAAGGGACGACCCCAAGAGATTCAGTGCCATTGCTGCAGGGGTTATGGGCACATGGCAAAGAATTGTGCCACGAAATGGTGACCAGGCGAACACACTGTGGCACCGAGAGATGACAAACGTCATGGTGGCGAGAGGCGTCACACCGTGACGAACTTAGAGTTCGCTGAAGCCGAGACACTAGACGAGAACTACTGCGGTAACATCAGCAACCAAACAAAGGTTACAACAACACTGCCGTGTTTTGAAGCCAAGATACAAGGAAGACCAGGGCTTGCTTTGATTGACACCAGGGCGACCATGAACTTTGTCAACCGTGCCTTCCTCAAGGAGCTGCCAGGCGCAGAAAAGGTGGAGGACTCGACGACAATCTGCCTGGCGGATGGGACGACTCGAGGCAGGTGCCCAGTGTGAAAAGACCTCACAGTCGAGCTGGGCCCTTCCGTCACCAAGGTGGAGGCCACCGAGATGAATCTGTGCCATTTCGATGCCATCCTGGGCATCCCGTGGCTGCTCGAGGCCCGACCAAGATTTGACTGGGATGAGCACGCCCTTGTTGTGGATGACAAAAGGGTGTGGCCCGTCCACCATGTGCCTCGGGAGAAGCTACCTGACGACCTCGCACAGGCCGAGAGCGAAGAAGCGCTGAGCGAGGAGAAGGATAATGAAACCGAGGCCAAAGACGTCGCCCCATTGGAAGACACCACACCCGAATAGCTGGAGGTGAAATTCGACCCAACCGAACGCTTGAAGCGGTGCGTCCGGCAGCGAATGAGTCTGGAAGGTAACCGCAGCCACCCAGAGGGGGACCCGTGCAGCAAGGACTGCTACAAGGACACCAGCAGAAAAGGAGTAGAACAGGAAGGGAGCTGTGGCAAAGCTGACGCTGCGCCGTCACCCCAAGAAAGCAAGGACGTCAGCACGGTCGCTGAGGGTCAGACCGGCGACGTCTACAACGCTGGTGATGAATAAGGTGTGACGTCTAGAGCTGACGACTGTGACGGTTCCAAGACGCGGGACGAGGGGGACCAAGACGGCAAAGTCGTCACCAACTGCACGGACGTCAAGGTGGCGGCGGAAGACGTCGAAGTAAAGATGATGACTCCGCAAGGTGCAGCCGACCAACTGGACAAAAACGGCAGCCCTAATGGCAGCTTCACGAACATCATGGCCAGGGCCCCGGGCATCAAGGCAAGAGCTGTACCACAAGGAAACGCGCCCGCCATGAAAATGGGACAGGACCAGGCAGTGAAGCGGCGTGCAAGGAGACGCCTCAGGAGGCGTATTACGGTGGTCATGCGGCGGTTCGACGCGCCGGATCAAAAGACGTCAACAGGCGGTCAAGGCGTCAACCGCAAGCAGGCGCCACCTGACCCGTTAGATGAAAAGACGGTGCCAGAAATATGCACGGCAAAGGTTGCCGCATTTCCCAATGACAAGGTACGACGAAGTGGAAGGGTCCTGAACGGTATGGCTCTATTTATAGTACTGGCGGGAGTGTTGGCCACTGCCCTTCTACTGTCCACCGTCCTCTACCACCCCGAGCCAGTAGCCTGCCATCCCGCTACTCCCGTCCGAGACGAGATGGCACCCGGTGCCGAGAGCTGGATCGAAATCTACCAGCGCATCCAAAGGCGCAATGCAGTAGAGCAACTGCGCCGCCATTGGGAGCTGGTGAACCGACCGTGCCCCGACAGCCCTGTGAACTGGGGTTCCAATGACGTCTCCGACAACGGCGAGGGGCTGGGCGTCACCAAGGACGTCCCGCCTATGACGCGGGGGCGCGGCTGGGTGGCAGCGACCAACGACGAGTCAGGCGCCGCCGCCTTGGGTCAACCCGAGTGGCAACCTGCGGCAAAGCCCAAGAAGCGAGGGCTGGAGCCGCACGACTCGTGGAGCGTCACGTGGACGCGGTCGCCAGCAAGCAAGCGGCTGCGACGGGTAGCGGGAGACCGCGACGACGACGACCCGTGGCGCGACGTCATCCAGCCCTATTGGGGGGGTGACTGGACCCAGCATCAGCAGGGACGCTGGTGGACAAGCGTGAAATAGGAGGACGAGATGCTGGGAGGGCAGATGTCGACGCCCGAAGGTTACCGTTGGCCCGTTCGGGTCCAACCTGCTTGGAGCGGTAGCTGGGCCTGAGCCGGGAGCCGCACGGGAGGGACGACCCATGGCGTACCACTCCTTCCAACCTGCCGGAGCATTTAAGGGCAGAGGGCACTCGCAAGGACGCTTCGTTGCAGGGGGGGAAGGGTGTGAGGGCAGCCGTTTGGGGACTTGTACAATATGGGAACATCATTGTATAATAGCATGGGCAGTCATTGTATCATTAGTTTCTGAGCCGCGCCAAACGGGCATGGATTGTGTAATAGATATTTAATATAGACAGAACGGGGTGTGAGATGCACACCAAGCCGGGTACCATTTAGGGTCAAGGCGCGTGGGACAGACCCATGGGGTGCGCCGCTAAGATTGGGCAAGAATGACACTGGGATTAGTCAGGGTGACTCGCGGGACAAAACGGGGTTCACGGGAGGGGTTTGAATTCGAACATCTGAACATTATAAAGTTGCCAATCTGGCATGTGCCTGTTGGGCTGCTTAAACCCCGCCCTTGGACGGCTATTTAAAGCCGTCCAAGGTGAATATTGTAATCCAAGTTTGCTGCGGTTCTATGCCTTTGCCTCCACGCTCGAACCTGAGCTGCTGCCCGACCAAATTCGCTGAGCAATCTGCCTCCGGCAGTTTTGCCCCTTACAGCTGGTTTCCGGAGGCGTTGGGTTCGCCTTGCCCTGCAGCTCAGCTGTTGGAGGTCAGCCGGCCCTCTCCACCTTGGACAGTGGGTGTATCCGGGGCAGTCACTCCTATGGTCGCGCGGTGGGCCCAATGCTTGACGGGGATCGATCCCTGGGGCCTGCTGTCGGCGAGAGGTGGCGGCGCAGTGCGGTGGTGGTTCGCTGGCTTGCATGAGGCTAGAGAGTGGGCCAAAGGATGTTACAACAATTCATAGTATGCGCGCGCACAAATCGCATGCGCGGAGCCCGATCGCGGGTCCATCACGGTCACATCAAGACAAGACAAGTCAGGTGCATGTCCAGGCGCATTGTCACCATCCACCATTCACCTACAATCGACCCGATGTCCTCTAATTCCAAGCATCTCACACCCGACCCCCTGGCGCTAAGTACTGCAACTTCAGGAGGCCATGTCTTCGCCGTTTCTTAACGGATTTGGGCGTTGCTCAGGTCACCAATAATGAGCCCATTGTGGCTCCATTATGCGCCACTCAGTTGCGACAAGCTGGTGCCCCGTGGGGCCCAGAGTTCTGCGGCATGGGACTCCAGTACAGGGGAGCCATGGCCGGTCAGAAAGGAATCGTATGAGCAAGGGGTCTACCGGGGCGATATCGGCAGCCCGGACTATGGCAACATGGTCCAAGTTCAATGACAGCTGGAGCGATACGCTCTCGTAACCTGTCCAACTAAGCAATGCAGCAGGGGAAGCATATCCGAAGTTGCGCGAGCCGTCGGGGCTCCGCGCCACCCCCAGGGGCAGCGGGGGCCCCCAACGCCATGCAGCGCAGACCCACTGGCAAGCGACATGTGCAACTCATTCAGGGACAGACAGGGGAGGACCCTGCGGTGAGAAACTGGAGCAATGCCCTTTGCTGAATCAGGCGGCTCCATAGACATCCATTGGTCGGCAATGGAGGGTTGCAGCCGCATGGTGGCCTCTTGTACCTGTGCGGGGATTGCCCCCTTGCGCAGGGGGGAAAATTACCGTCTCCCCAAGGCCTTTCGGTCTGCCCACTTTGTTTTTGGGCGGAGGGCTTGTCGGTCCAGAGCCCCTGATCCGAATGCCCCGGGCCCGAGCTGTTGGGTCTCGATGGTCCGGGTGGGCGCGGGCAGTGCGCAAGGTCGATCGTGTTAATCTGAGCCGGTGGAATCACGGGGCAGGGGCTCCATGCCGAGCTGACTGGCAGAGGTTTGCGGCGGAGCCCCTGTGGGTGAAACGCATCGGCCCGGAACCCTGGGCGGGACTGCGCGGGGGTAGCGGGGACGGCAGGCTCCGCGGCCTGATGGATGGTCCCCGGGAATGACTCAACGGGGGCCTGGTGCGGGTGCGGTGTGATGAGGTATCGGGATATCGCGGGCAGAATCGGGCAAGATTGGGCGCCGTCAAATTGGTATGTTGTTGCGCCGTGAGCCACACGGAAAAGGGCCAGCTGGGGTGCACGCTTTCTGGACGGTCATTATAGGGTAAAAGGGGTCATTATGGGGAAGGAAAGGTATCAATCAATCAGAAATTTGATTTGTAAGCGAATGGTGTTTTTTGTCTTTAATTTGACAAAGAATTGAGGATTTTAGTGGGATTATTCACTGGGAATTGAGGGGCCACAGGGAACCAGGCTGTCAGATACGCCTGAGAAAGGACTAATTTGACTGATGATCAGTCAGGGGGCTGCGGACGGGATGTTGAGGCGCGCGTGCATGGATTCCATGTGGATTTTGCGCGGTGCGATTGAGGAAGCCCTCCGTGTCGCCTGTGAGCAGAGCAAGGATGGCCGGTTCTCAGGGCAGCTCCCGCATCAATAAGATCTTGGAGTGGCGCCACGCCCAGTCTCTTCCGGGGCTTAACGAAGTGCGGGATTTCTGCAGCCAGCTGGAGCAATTCCAGGCTGCACGACTTGCGGTGCCAAGCGGGCAGGCGTCAGGGTCAAGTGGGGAGCCACAGGAAGACAAGAAGTGGAGGCGAGTGCGGGATTTGCACGGCGCCCTCATGTCTGTGTGGGAGGATTCGCTGGCAGACGACCAGAAGATCTTCGATGCGATCCTTCACGCCGGGATGGGCTTCCAAACATCCCTCGACATGCAACCTTTGGCCCCAGCTGTCAGGGCTGAGATAATGGGGCAGTTCGAGACCATGTGTTACATCGGTCTCAAGCTGGCGTGGGATGCGGCCCAAAGAGACAATGAGTTATCACAGCTGCGGCTGCTGGACAACAAGCCGGTCGTTTGGCGGGCCATGGAGATGATTGAAGATGATATTCGAGGGGCCAGACTGAATATTATCAATAACTATTTCCACCAGCGGCTGAAGGTATTGTCACTGGAAGAAGCATTCTTGGAAGACGGGAGGGTGACGGCGCTGGAGGCGGACAGGGCGTTCCTGATGCGTTTGCCGCCAGCCCCTCCCAGGCGGGATTTGAGGTCGCTGTCACTAAGGAAAGCTTTGGCGGAGTGGCATGCATGTGACATGGCCATACAGGAGAAGTGGAGGCTTGATGCCGTCCGAGTCGAAGTCTAGGGATGGCTTCTGGGGCACAAGCCCAGGCCCGACTTCGACCGTGAGGAGACGCCACCGGCAGAGAAGCATGGGTGACTGGGGTAGCGCATGGTGCAGGGCGCGGCTGCCGGACGCAGGATTTTTTGATGTGACTTGTAAGTAATGACTAGACTGTATAGGGGTTCAGTGGGATGTCCTGAGGGTATACGGACGGGAAGAGATATGATGTGGGTGAATTGAAATGGACATTGTGTACAAGAAAAGGATCAGAGTGGTTTGGTGAGATGACCAGTGGGGCGGTGCGAGGGTCAAGCTGTAAGGGGTATCCAAAATGTGGCTGTGGGGAGATCTGGATCCCCAAATAGACCTTATGGTGGACCTTTTGCATTTTGTCGTATGACCCTGGTCAAGACAATGTATAAAGTAGCGGGGGTGCGCATTGTAGCCGCCCCCGGTCTGTAAGAGCATTTGTCTTGCTACCGGAGTACCTGAACGGGCCGCCTCACACTGTGAGGGTGGGACCTGATGGTCGGGCGAGTGATTCCCTGCATAGGGATACCCCCAGCGTCCCGTGTGAAGCGATTTTGGTCTCATTTTGATGCAGTGAATCGGTATGCGGTGCCCTCCGCATGTCCAATTCCACTGCGCTCACCCCGAAGGGTTGTGCCATGTCCGGGCACAGATCTTTACATGGTTTTGGAGTGCGGGCATGCATCCTGGGACTGATCATCGCGTCATGTGGACGAGTGGTTTCCTTTACGGTGGAGGATGTGTCGGATACAATCTGCCCGACTGCCTCGGAGGATGATTTCGAGGCGTCAGGACTACGATTTGATGGGTCAAACCCACCGATTTCTATGCCTCTTCTCATGGAAGGAGGAGAATCGCTGATGGAGGAGAGGCGGATTACGGCATTAGCTAAGGAGAATGCGGCGGTGCACGAGGAGCTCAGGCGACATCGTGCGGCCATGCGGGAGATGAGCGACAAGATTGCAACTTTGGTACTGGCTGTACGAGAGGAGTCAGCCAAGGGACCATCCCGGAAATCGTTATTCCGTTGAGCGTGGGATGGCATGTGGGGCGCTGAGCGTGAGTGGATCAGCGAAGAGATGGAATTGGAGGAGAGAACAGCTGAACCTACGACGCATGGTGGCTCCAAGACGGACCGAGAGGAGTCGTCACCAGGGATGACGTTAGTGGCGCCTTCAATTGTGAATTGTACGTCGGTCAGAACGTGTGTCCTCTACATGGTGGATGCTGCATTATGTGCACTGTCCGAGTTTGTCAGCAATCCTTATGGCTACATGCTTCAGTCATTGAAGACGATGAGTTATGTTGCTCGTGGCAACATAAACATCCTTGGTCAGCTGATCGCAGCCATAGTGGCTTTTGTTGGCATCAACGTAATTGTGACCACCGTGAGACGGGTGACCAAAGTGGTGAAGCTGATCCATGCAGCCTGGAAAGCATTTTGGAAGCTTCCCATCTTCATGGCCATCCTTGACACATGGGAATTCTGGAAGAGCTTGTCCGGGAAGAAAGGAGAGGAGACAAAGTTGGACAAGCGGCTGGCCAAGGTGGAGAAGCTGATGAGCCTGGCAGACAAATTGGCGAAGGTGGTGGGGGAAGGTGTACAACTGCTGCCAAAGATCGAGATTATGCAGCCCCCTGACGTCAAGGTGAAGGCAGACAAGGCGGGTTTGTGTCCAATCTGCAAGTCCGGCTTCCATCCGCCACAAGATTGTATCCATCACAAGATTTCGCAATTTGAGGCTGACGCACGGAGAAGGAAGCAGAAGCGAAGGAGGGCTGCCATTATACGGGAAATGAATGCCACCTCCCAAGAGGCATTGACAGGAAAGGAGGCAATATCGTCCACCAGTGCTGCGGCTGCGACTGTTGATGATGTCACAGAGGAGGATTCCCCATTTGAGGTGGATGGACGGACGCTGATGTTTGCTGCCACCCTGATCCATAATCGGGAATTTGATCGGTGCCTGATTGACACGGGATCAGAAGTCAACATCCTGCCCCTAGGGATGGTAGTGGTGGCCACACTCGGGTGCCGTCTGGTCCGTTAAGTCCGGTCCATAAAACTGAGTGTGATATTCGTCCGGTAATATCCGGTGCCTATTTGCCGTACTGCCATCCGCAAAATCCGGCTCTCACTTTTTCTTCACCGTTATTGCCGTTAAGTTAATGGATGACGTGTGCGGCGTCCGGTCCGCAACAAAATATCCGTTGATTAATAATTTTGGTCCGTTATTACCCACAGGTACTTGCTTTCCAGCCACGGCAAGGTCAAGGCGAAGTTGCCAAGGGGTTTCCATTTTGCAACAACTCGAATTATGTTGGTTGCATGCTTGATAAATGTGTGTGGGCTTCTTCCAGGTCATGTATTCTGCGGTTTGTAATACATGGAGTGATTTGGAGAACTGAACAACACACAAGCCGTGTGCAAAGTTCCAGTGTATGCATGCAATCCTGCACCACTTGCTACGGCTGGTACTGCTGCGTAGTACGCAGTGCGTACCACACTCCCATTGCAAGTCTTCCCGGCCATTCCAGCAAGGGTTCGGCATAGTTGTAATACCAAACGCGGACACACACACACCCACATCACTTGAGGCAGGTGGCAAAGAGGGTTCACCTCTGAACACAGTTGAGCCACTCAACATACTTGGGAATGGGTGATACGTATCACATATAACGATGGGTTGTTGCGGCGGTACTCCACAGTTTCCACGCCAGGGCAGCAAGTGTAAAGCCCATCCACCAATTGCACTATTCGACTGGACACATTTCTCACAGAAATTCTCTTCCATCTATATGATACCCTAGGTTCATCCACCATTCCAACATAGTACGTCGAAGTTCAACATTTCAACATATATGAAAACGGGCAACGAATAGTACGAGTCGTGATTTGTTATCTTTCATCTCTGCCTATTGCACCCTCACTGCGGCGGTACTCCAGAAGTTTCTACGCCAGGGCAGCGACTGTAAAGTCTATCCACCAATCGCAGTACTGGAGTCCGCACATCAACAACCATGGCAAGCGGTTCGGGGGTGGTCAGACGCCTTCTCTTGGCCCTGCGCTGTGGCACATCCTCCACCACAACGACACTCGAACTTGGCGATGCACCTCCAAGCGAATCGGTGTCCGCAGAGCTTAACACACCCCTCCCAGCAGGAACATCATGTGCGTCTGGGACTCCTCGCTCAGCAACAAATGCTGCGAGGTCAACACCACCATCGCCACCAACAAAGCCTGGCGCACATGTCCATTGTATAAATAACCGAGGCAACATATATTCGACGATGGATTTTAGATGTTACAAGGACGGTCTGAGGACACTTTTTTCTATGAAATAAAGGCAGAAAAGCGTCTCACAACCATGGATTGTTCAGCGAATGTCACCTTCCTTGCCAGTGGCAGGCGGTACTTGGACTTCACCTCACAATCAGACAAGTTGTTTTATTAAAAAAAACTAGTCCCCATCGGAGGAAGTCTCCGTGTCACTCCTTGTTAGGAGGCCGGAGTCCATGACATTGAACTCCCACCCAACCTGTAAAAAAAAATCGTCTTCAAGGAGTCTTTCTTCCAGGCGTCTTAGCGACGGTTCAGATATTCTATATTTTCTGTTAATAGATTTGTACCCCACCATGTGTTCCCCCCGGTGCAGCACTAAATCTACGATAGCCGCGCACTGACGTGTTTTATAAGCAGCCCGGCGATTCATATCCACTTGTTTGCGTTCCTGCCTACGACGCTTGTGCCATTCTCCCCAAGACTGGGGGGGGTTCTGTCTCTCGTGTTGTTCCTTTCGTAACCGTGCCCCTTCTACCCCCCCAATGCGTTATTAATGTATTCGCTTACGGCGGCTAATCGGGCCTGGTCCTTGGGGGCGAGGTGGTCCTGTATGGGCCGCCACACCCCCGAGGGCAGGCCACACAACCCCGCTTCTTGTATTTCCTCTAATCTATCTGTTAGAGCTTCCCTATCACGCTCAGCTTCCCAACCACGCGCAGCTTCTATCCGCCGCCTGACTTTCACCCCTGCACGTCTCCTTCCCCCCTTCCTGTTGTGTCTGTGCCGGCGCTTTCGACCATCCTTGTAACGTTGGCCCCTGTTCAGAGGCTGCTTCCGACCTAACACAGGAACAGAATACAGTGTTTCCCCAGCCAGGTGACGGCAGGTACTGCCACATACTGGTGGTACCACCAAAGCAAAGACAATAGGTATTGTAGGGAAATGCAGCACGCCCTGTACAATGCACGGCCCCCTGAAAGGGACGAAGTGTTGAGGTTTCCCCAGCCAGGTGACGGCGGGTACTGCCAAGTAATGGTGGTGGCACCTACGCAAAGAAAGACGATGGGTATTGCAGGGACAATTCGTGCATGCTGTACATTGCACGGCTGCATGGAAGGAACGAACTACCAAGGTTTCCCCAGCCAGGTGACGGCGGGTACTGCCACAAAATGGTCATGCCATATAAGGAAAAACAGGCGATGGGTACTGCAGGGACATACAACACACCCTGTACAATGCACGGCGAAATAAAAGGAGCAAACTGGGAAGGCTTCCCCAGGCAGCTGATACCAGGTACTGCCACATATTGGTGGTGGCATCTAAGCAAAGAAAGACGTTGGGTATTGCAGGACATGCAACACACCCTGTACAATGCATGGCCACATAAAGGGAACGAATTGCTAAGGTTCCCTAGCCAGGGGACGACGGGTACTGCCACAAAATGGTGGTGACACGTAAGGAAAAAAAGGTGATGGGTATTGCAGCGACACATAACGCACCCTGTACAGTGTGCAACCAAATAAAAGCAACAAAGTGGTAAGATTTCCCCAGCCAGGTGGCGGCGGGTACTGCCAAATAATGCTGGTGGCATTTAAGCAAAGATGATGGGTATTGCAGCGACAAGTGGTGCACCCTGTGCAATGCATGGCCACATGGAAGGAACGAACTGCCAAGGTTTCCCCAGCCATGTGATGGCGGGTACTGCCACCAACCATAGCACACAGCCACAATAGGCGGCACTCAGGCTTGCTGCACGGAGGTACACGTCCACCGCACCTACATGTCCATCGTGTTCAAGGCGCCCCTGCCTGCTTTCCATTTCAGCATTGGTAGCGCCTGAGGACTCTGCGAATACAGTAACACAGGTGGTGAGGGTCGCAGGCAAAATCCTGGAGTGAAGTCAATCCCCGGCCATGATCTTCCCACCCGGCCATGTGCCACCAGGTTTCCAAAGTCCACACATAATCCAAGACCCCCCCTTTTTAACACCCCCCACGGCCCGGAATTTCCCTCCACAGCAGGCGGCATTAAGGGCGTTGCCCTGGCCACAAAGCAGGATAGCGCTATGCCTGTGCATCACCGGCGGATGGCATCCGGCCACACATAGGTTTTTGGCCAACAGATCATCCGAGACCCCCCACACCCCGCATTTTCGCCACGCAAAGTACTGAGGGCATTGCCCTGGCCACAATAGAGGTGGCCACCTGGATCCGTTAAGAGCGGACAGAGGTTAATTTCCGTTAATTTTCCGTTAATTAACGGAAAATAACGAAAAAGGACAAAAAATAACCAAAAATTAGCGGATTTTTGGATTTTTTTGGGATTTTTGGGTTTTTTTCATACTTATAGTTTATGGAATTCGCTTTTAGAGAGTATGTTTGTATTTAATTTCAACCTATGCATACTAGATTTTCAACTAGCCGCAGTTGTTGTGAATTTTTGGGTTTTTTTCGATTTTTTTCAATTTTTTTCGTTTTTTCTGAATTTTTCTCCCTTTTTCTTTAACGAAATTTAACGGACAGCTGATAAAAATTAACGAACCGGATTTAACGGACCGGATGGCACCCTTGAGTGGCCACCTCTAGGCCACAAAACAGGATAGCGAGTTATGCCTGTGCATCACCGGCGGATTGAATCCGGCCACACACAGGTTTTCAGCCAACAGATCATCCGAGACCCCCCTTCCCCCATGCGGCCCGGCATTTCCCACCATGGTGGCGGTAGTAATGGCGTCTCCTTGCCTTGCCTGTGCTGCGGCTTGCCTTGCCTGTGCCGCAGTATGCCTCACTTGGTGGGTCCATGACCCAAGTGTGGGGCGGCAGGGGTTGGAGACGGCGGATGGCAACAGGAGGGCAACAAAATATGTGTGCAGTCACAGCCAACGTCCGCTGTATGTGGACCCTGGCTGAGCCACGCTGGCAATCAACCCGATCCCCAGATTCGGAAATCAGTACTTACTGCCTGGGCTCTGCTGTCACCCGCTGATTCGGTACACACGTCCATTGTCATCCGCTAGATTAGCGGATGGGGTACATGGCTTCCGGTCCGTAAGAGAATATCCGTTAACACCCAAGCGGAATCCGCAGAGTCCGCTGATTGGGGCCAGCCGTCCGCTGCCATCCATGCCACATCAGCAACAGAGAGGGCGTGGTCTGCTAAATTAACAGATATTAGTGGACGGCAGCCCCCGTCCGCTATTAACGGATCCGGGTGGCCACCTCTAAGGGATGGTGAAAGAGAGGAGTATCCCGTACAATAAGCAAGGACGCATGCCAGCTGTCATGGGCTTCGACGGCAAGATGGGACAGATCATTGGGAAGATATGGACGTCATTGCGCATCGGACCGTCTTCTCAAATACGCAAGGGGGTGAATTTCTTGGTATCCCCCGATGTGAAGCATCCCATCATCGGGTTTCCTACGCTGCATGACCTCAGCCTCGGGGTGGACTGCCTGTCAAGGGAGCTTAAGGACTTTGGGACTGGCAATGCCATCAAGTGCTCTGCCTACATCACCATAGTGAAGGACAGAGACGGGGAAAATACGGATTCAAAAAACTAATAACTGGAACTGATCATGGGGTGAACAACCGCCGGGGTGTTGCCACTTTAGTACAGTTATGGAGTTTGGACAAAAAAGGGGGTACTGCTGTATGGGTTAATAATGAATTGTCAGTATCGATACTGGCTGGGAAGGCGTGTTTTCTTCCCCCTAGGGAGGTGACAATCGTATACCCACCGTATAATGTACTATGTCAGGGAAAGTTTACCCTAACATGTGGGTTGAGTAAGCCAGGGACAGTGTCTGACCTGGTAGTGACAACTGGTGGGGGGTTGCGGGTTCACATTTATAATGCTACGAAAGAGACAATCCAGTTGATCCCATGAACGGTGTTGGTGAATGTACTAGGGGGCAAAGTACGGATTCAGTGGTTTGCCGAAGGGGTGAGGCAAGTGGTAATTGTTCCAACTGCTGAAATGACGGGTGAGCTGATCCAAAGGGAAGTCATGGGAACATTTCCTGAAGTTGGGGACTTGAGTCAGCATCCTATAAAAGAACCAATGAAAAGGTTGACTGTTCGTGCTTCTGAAATGCAGTGGATTCCCCCTCCTGAGTGTGGAGTCAAGACACAATACATGGTTGAATCTGTATCAGACAGACGGTTGGTTCGGGACCAGCTAAAAGACTATATCAGGAGGGGATACTTGTAAAGGGTATCAGTTGAGGAAGACATTTACATGTCACCGTTACTCCCCATCAGGAAGCCAAACGGAACATACCGCTTCACTAACGATTTCCGTAAGCTGAACACATATTTTGCTAGTGTAGGAACTTCCCAAGTGGATGTTTGGAGAAAGATCTGGGAAATCTGTCCCAAGTGGAAGTATTTTATTAAAATAGATCTGAAAGATGGTTTTTTTGGGGTGCCGGTGGACGAGGTGCTGTCACACCTCTTCGGGTTCACATTTGGGGCTGACCGGTTTAGATAGGTTAGATTACCGCAGGGATGGAAATGGTCCTCCCCATTGTTTGGGGAGAGGGTAGCAGAGATATTGTGGGATATAGTAGCCTCAGTACAGTGACGATATACTGGGGGGAGGGGCAACACCTTCGGAGCTACGGGAAGTGGCTTTAGATATTTTCGGTCGGTTCCAACATTTCGGGGTAAAAGTCAATTTTGATACAGTACAGTGGTGTGAGCGGGAGATGGTTTTTCCAGGATATCTAATCCGGGATGGGAAAGTTCGTTTACAATATTTCATCAGTCAGAAGATGGGGGAGATTGGAGAAGTTGGTACGGTGAAGGATCTGGAAAGGGTGATAGGCATCTTGGAGTACACCTGTCGGACTGTGAAGAACATTGAAATAATATTGGGCCCACCACGGGAAGACTTGCGGAAGTTGAAGGCTGGTGAGAAGGTGGATGTGACTATACTGAAAAAGCATGTAGCTGCCGCTTTCAAGGCTGCCTTGGATAATGCTGAGTGGCTCATGTTGCCTGGTGGCCAGTCTGACAGCTTCTAGTTTATTCTGAGTACTGATTGGGCAAATAATCATGTTGGGTACATGTTGTTTGCCTGCCGAGAAGGGGAACACCGACTGGTAGATATGGGCAGTAAGAAATGGCCAAGAATATCCTCGTCGTATCTTGGGGAATTGGGGGCCATGCAGTGGGCCTGTCAGCGGACCAAGCCGTACCGTGGGGATCTACCAGTGGTGATTCAAACAGATAGTCATATTTTAGTCACCAAGGCTCAGTCAGGCATAGTGTACAATACTGATGTGCGCACCTAAAATCGATGGGCATGGATGATTGCCAATGAGCCTGGCTTTCAAATTAAGTTTGTGCCAGGGGTAGAAAATGAGGGTGCTGATCTGCTGAGTCGTCCAGTGCGTCATCTTCGTGAAATGGACTTTTCTGATAACCCAACCTGCGGAGTAGTTCTAATGGGCATCGCGAATCCGTCAGAATTTGCAGATGACATTTCATAATGTGATACCATTATTGATGATGCAATCTTTCGCAGTCTGGGCATTGAGGAATTCCGCAATGTGCGTGTCCCTGATCCGAAGGAGGTGGATGCTACGAGGATCTCACTGGCTGGGGAGTCAAGGACAGAGAAGGTACAACAGTGGATGACGCATGATGATTCGGACGGACCTTCCATGAGGACGGGTACTGAAGTGCACCAGGCCCTGTCGGACAATACTACATTGACCGTTCTGAGTCATCAAAGTGTCCATCAGCTGGAATCAGTAGATTGGCAGAAGTATGCCATAGACCATACCGGGATTCTCTTTGCTCCAGAGAGGAATGTCATGGCCGTCTCAAGGGAAGCTTATGGTCAGGCCAATGTTTCAGGCGATTCGGAGTCATATGATGGGATGGATATTGATGACCATCTGGATATGTTTGAGTTCAGTGAGGAGGAAGACATCGGGATCAATAATCAGAGTGATGACCAGGAGAATGTGGAACTACAAGATGATGCCTCGGACATGAGTGATGGAGAAGAATCGGTGAAATCAGTGGATGAGATGATACTGGACCTGCAAGATGAGGATGACATGGAACGGCTCATCTGGCGTGAGCATGCCTTTGGGCATTGGGGGCCAAAGAAGGTACATCAGATGCTAAAGCGTCAAGGTATATAGATACCGCTAAGCCATATTCGGAAGGAACTACGGTTATATGGGATATGTGCGTGCTTCAGGCCCCGGTTCCGCAGGCGACGATTGGGTCAGCCACCGTATTCTGAGGAGCCTGGGTATACGGTTTATGCCAATTTTATTGGACTTGTTACACTTACTGGGGCTGGAGGCAACCGATACATTCAGTGTATCATTGACAGTGCAACTAGGCGGGTACATACCACAGCTCTGCACTCAACACATACCCGGAGTGCCTTGAAAGGTCTACGTGAGTGGATATCGAGATATGGGGCTTTCCAGGTGCTGGTGACGGACAATGATACGGCGTATGACTCTGCCGAAATGCGGAATTGGTGCACTAAGGCCAAGGTGACTCAGATCTTCATACCTCCACATCATCATCAAGTAGTTGGTCTAGTTGAACACCTAAATCGGACACTGGTTGATCGTCTACGCAAAGTACGATTCCATTATATGGAGACGACTGGATGTCGAGCGCCCTGGAGCCTTTTCCTTCCTCAGTGTCTATGGATGATTAATATCACAGTTCATGATGTGACGGGCTACACACCCACAGAGTTGTGGGAAGGTTCAGGTGCAGATCGTCATCTTTCTCATGAGCAAAGTGTACAGGCGCGTCAGAAGGGGGACAAGAGGGTGTTACATCGACCAATGACTTTTACCGTGGGTCAACAGGTGTTGGTGCATGATGCAGTGGCGGCATCTGACAGAGAAAAGAAGTTTGACCCTCGGTGGAAGGGCCTTTATGTTCTGACGGAGCGGATCTCCCCAGCTGTGTGGCGAGCCAGGCCTGTCAAAGAGGTTTTTACACAAGGAAGATGACCCAGATATGTCTTTCATGAGGATCAGATGCAGCCCTATCGGTTGTAACACAGTACGCTGGGTGGCAAAGGAACAATCAGTTGTAATCAGAGGTCAGAGTGATCAGTGGACAGTTCGGAGTTTGCACAGTGGATTGGCGAGTTTGGGCCCATGCTCGGGTCAACAATAATGAGCCTATTGTGGCTCCATTGTGCACCACTCAGTTGCGACAAGCTGGTGCCCCGTGAGGCCCAGAGTTCTGCGGCATGGGACTCCAGTACAGGGGAGCCATGGCCGGTCAGAAAGGAATCGTATGAGCAAGGGGTCTACCGGGGCGATATCGGTAGCCCAGACTACGGCGACATGGTCCAGGTTCAACGACAGCCAGAGTGATACGCTCTCGTAACCTGTCCAACTAAGCAATGCAGCTGGGGAAGCACATCCGCGCCAGGGGCAGCGGGGGCCCCCAACGCCATGCAGCGCAGACCCACTGGCAAGCGACATGTGCAACTCATTCAGGGACAGACAGGGGAGGACCCTGCGGTGAGAAACTGGAGCAATGCCCTTTGCTGAATCGGGCGGCTCCGTAGACATCCATTGGTCGGCAATGGAGGGTTGCAGCCGCATGGTGGCCTCTTGTACCTGTGCGGGGATTGCCCCCTTGCGCAGGGGGGAAAATTACCGTCTCCCCAAGGCCTTCCGGTCTGCCCACTTTGTTTTTGGGCGGAGGGCTTGTCGGTCCAGAGCCCCTGATCCGAATGCCCCGGGCCCGAGCTGTTGGGTCTCGATGGTCCGGGTGGGCGCGGGCAGTGCGCAAGGTTGATCGTGTTAATCTGAGCCGGTGGAATCACGGGGCAGGGGCTCCATGCCGAGCTGACTGGCAGAGGTTTGCGGCGGAGCCCCTGTGGGTGAAACGCATCGGCCTGGAACCCTGGGCGGGACTGCGCGGGGGTAGCGGGGACGGCAGGCTCCGCGGCCTGATGGATGGTCCCCGGGAATGACTCAACGGGGGCCTGGTGCGGGTGCGGTGTGATGAGGTATCGGGATATCGCGGGCAGAATCGGGCAAGATTGGGCGCCGTCAAATTGGTATGTTGTTGCGCCGTGAGCCACACGGAAAAGGGCCAGCTGGGGTGCACGCTTTCTGGACGGTCATTATAGGGTAAAAGGGGTCATTATGGGGAAGGAAAGGTATCAATCAATCAGAAATTTGATTTGTAAGCGAATGGTGTTTTCTGTCTTTAATTTGACAAAGAATTGAGGATTTTAGTGGGATTATTCACTGGGAATTGAGGGGCCACAGGGAACCAGGCTGTCAGATACGCCTGAGAAAGGACTAATTTGACTGATGATCAGTCAGGGGGCTGCGGACGGGATGTTGAGGCGCACGTGCATGGATTCCATGTGGATTTTGCGCGGTGCGATTGAGGAAGCCCTCCGTGTCGCCTGTGAGCAGAGCAAGGGTGGCCGGTTCTCAGGGCAGCTCCCGCATCGATAAGATCTTGGAGTGGCGCCACGCCCAGTCTCTTCCGGGGCTTAACGAAGTGCGGGATTTCTGCAGCCAGCTGGAGCAATTCCAGGCTACACGACTTGCGGTGCCAAGCGGGCAGGCGTCAGGGTCAAGTGGGGAGCCACAGGAAGACAAGAAGTGGAGGCGAGCATGGGATTTGCACGGCGCCCTCATGTCTGTGTGGGAGGATTCGCTGGCAGACGACCAGAAGATCTTCGATGCGATCCTTCACGCCCGGATGGGCTTCCAAACGTCCCTCGACATGCAACCTTTGGCCCCAGCTGTCAGGGCTGAGATAATGGGGCAGTTCGAGACCATGTGTTACATCGGTCTCAAGCTGGCGTGGGATGCGGCCCAAAGAGACAATGAGTTGTCACAGTTGCGGCTGCTGGACAACAAGCCGGTCGTTTGGCGGGCCATGGAGACGATTGAAGACAATATTCGAGCAGCCAGACTAAATGTTATCGATGACTATTTCCACCAGCGGCTGAAGGTATTGTCATTGGAAGAAGCATTCTGGGAAGACGGGAGGGTGACGGCGCTAGAGGCGGACAGGGCGTTCCTGATGCGTTTGCCGCCAGCCCCTCCCAGGCGGGATTTGAGGTCGCCGTCGCTAAGGAAAGCTTTGGCGGAGTGGCATGCGTGTGACATGGCCATACATGAGAAGTGGAGGCTTGATGCCGTCCGAGTCGAAGTCCAGGGATGGCTTCAGGGGCACAAGCCCAGGCCCGACTTCGACCGTGAGGAGACGCCACCGGCAGAGAAGCATGGGTGACTAGGGTAGCGCATGGTGCAGGGTGCAGCTGCCGGATGCAGGATTTTTTGATGTGACTTGTAAGTAATGACTAGACCATATAGGGATTCAGTGGGATGTCCTGAGGGTATGCGGACGGGAAGAGATACAATGTGGGTGAACTGAAATGGACGTTGTGTACGAGAAAAGGGTCAAAGTGGTTTGGTGAGATGACCAGTGGGGCGGTGCGAGGGTCAAGCTGTAAGGGGTGTCCAGATGTGTGGTTGTGGGGAGATCTGGATCCCCAAATGGACCTTATGGTGGACCTTTTGCATTTTGTCGTATGACCCTGGTCAAAACAATGTATAAAGTGGCGGGGGTGCGCATTGTAGCCGCCCCCGGTCTGTAAGAGCATTTGTCTCGTTATCGGAGTACCTGAATGGGCCGCCTCACGCTGTGAGGGTGGGACCTGACGATCGGGCGGGTGATTCCCTGCATAGGGATAAACCCAACGTCCTGTGTGAAGCGATTTCAGTCGCATTTTGATGCGGTGAATCGGTATACGGTGCCCTCCGCATGTCGAATTCCACTGCGCTCACCCCGAAGGGTCGTGCCATGTCCGGGCACAGATCTTTACAACGTTTAAGGGTGCGTTGGAACCAAGAAGCTCTAAATAACACCCACAAAAGAGAGATTTACCTAATTACATAATTCCCACTCCAGAAAACGCCAATAACTGCCTAACCTCAAGCAGCCATGTCACATTTGGTGCTTGTTACATTGTTCTGTTTGACAAAAGGGTAACGTCCCAGACTCACAACAACCCCTTTATACCCATGTTGGGGTCTCTCAACTTCTCCCTCTTCCTGGTTTGTCACTCTATCCCCCTAGACAAGTTACACTACGAGCCCGGTACTCCTCACACCGGTTACTATCTACCCTAACTACCCCACTACATAGCACAACTACCCTCTAATCCCTCACACCGTGGTCCGCGGCCGCTTCTGCTCCATGGCAGCCCTGTGGATTCCTCACTCCACCCCCGCTTGGCCTCACTGTGCCTGGTCTGCGCTCGACAATCACCCTGCCAGTTCACACATTTGTTCCGGTGTAACCGGAGTGTGGTCCGCGGCCCCGTTAGCCATTGGTGTAACACCAAATCTCCGCAGCTTGGACGGGTGGTGCCTGGTGTTGCCACATGGGAATTATGTATTCTGCTCTATTTTCCTTGCTTCAAGTATATATTATTGCTAAACTATTGGCCCTGAGTATAAAAATGTGCGTTAGCATGTCTCCCAAGTTGAACAATGGGATGCACATGCTTTTCCTTCACACTGCATTTTGTTTTTTTCCTTTTCAACTATAAAACATCTTTCTTTCTTTTCAGCATATGCAACCAACTTTCGATCACCATTTCTGCAACGGTGGCTTACAATGTGTGCCATTTTGCTGTGAACCGAACAGCACCCCCCGAACCGACCCGAAGCGACGTGTGACCCTCGACCTCGCCCGTCAGTACCACCACCCGAGGGGCACCTCACCCCCGCGTCGCACATGCGAGCGGGGGCATGCATCATCAACGCGCTCGTTACACGACTCGTTGTCCACTGGGCCCATTACTGGTGTGGGCACAGTCGGCGCCAACGTCTCCACACGGGCCCGTCCGCAGCACCGTGTGGCTCGCGGCGGGCGCAGTCACCCTGGGCGGCGGCCCGCCACAGCCTCCCGCACCGGCGGGCCTCGCCCGCCCTCTGGGCACAGCGACCGGCTGGAGGCTCCGCGGGATTGGAGAGCGACCTCCTGGAGGGCGCCGCTTTCTGCAGCGTGCGCCCCGCAGTGCCGAAGCCCTGAGTGGGAGCGGCGCGCCGCTGCCCGCCGGCGCTCCCCGAACATCAGTCCGCGGGTTCGTCCCGCGCTCTCCGGTCGACGAAGCGAGGGGAGGCGCCATCCCGGCCGCCCCTGAGCGGGACCTTCGGAAGCCCTCCCGGGAGCGCGCCAACGAGACTGCCCCGGCCAGCCACGTTCAGGGCCTTCGCGAACAACCCGGGCGTCGTGGGCGCTGGGGGCGGCGGACCGCGCAGCGTCGCCCCCCATTGCGCTGCCTGCACACCGAAGGGCAAATCCCGGCCTTGGGGCGCCGCCGGTTGCACTTCCGAAGAGCGGAGAGCGAAGCGGGTGCTTGCCAAGTGCCGTGCGGCGCCTGAACGAGGCGCTTGGTTGGGGTAGCGCCAAAAGGGGCCCCTACCGGTCTCCTGACCGCACTTAGCCGCGGAAATCGTCCCCGACTAACTCCGCCCGGACCCGGGTTATTGTCGTACGAGCCGGGCGGCCCCGCCCTGACATGTGGGCGCCGGGCGCCGGGTTCGAGCTGTGGTGCAACCAGCCAGCGGGCGTGACCTGATCCACCCCAAGGGGGGGAGGGGGAGGGCGCCGCGCGGGGGTGATGAGGAACAGGCCCGGCCTGCTGGGCCGGGAGGAGGCCCTTGGGCCCGGGCCGGGCCCGCGGTCCCGGTCGCACCGACGGGCTGGGTTCGAGATGGGCCCCGGGGAGCTGCTGCCGCCGGTGCGTGTCTCCGAGGACGCCTGGGGGAGGACGGCCCACCAGGCGAACCGGGCGGACGGCTCACCGCCGGCGGCGGAGGACCTATTCGATGGAAGGAGGTTAACCGAGTTGGCCGAGTTGAGAGGGAGAAATGCTGTTGTGAATCCTCCTTTTCCCGAGGCGAGGTATCGATGGCGGGGGGATGCGGATTATCGATATGGCGGGGCGGTCCGCGAGGGGTCTGCAGGGAGAATGCAAGCGTCTGTGGGATCTGGAGGCGGGGTGGCGATTGAAGATGGGATTGGGGTGTTGCCGTTCAACTGGCGGGGATCGCCGGAAGCGGCAGACGTGGGCCGGAAGGGCAAGGCGCTGGCGGAGGGGTGGGGTGGGAGGGCGCTGGAAAGCGAGGATGCCAGGCGGCATCGGGGGGAGGCCGGCGGGGGAGGCGGGAGGCCAAAGGGCGTTCTCGGGCGGCTGAGGCGAGCGCTGGGAAGGGCCAGGTCGGGCCTATGTTTCGGGGGCCCCGCTGGCGGGGGGCAGGGCGCTGGACGCAGGCCTTGATACGGCGCCTGTGAGGTTGACTAAAAGGAGGTGGGGCGGGGTGGTACTCGTGGGAGGGTTGGAGAAACTATTGCGCAGTGGCCGGAGGTGCGCCGCGAAATGAGCGCGTGTTTGCGGGCGTTTCTTCGCCCATCTGTGCGGTGGATGGTTGGCTGCAAGCGCTCCGGCCGCGCAGCTGTCCGGTCGTGTGGGTGCTGGCTAAAGCACCTCGTCTTTCTTCATTGTCTGCCATTTTCTTCCTTTTTATCTGTTCGTTTTTCGTCCTGAGAATGAGCGAAGCGCAGCTGCTTAACGGGGTGCTGTGAATGCGAAAGGCAGTCGACCATTGCTCCAGAAATGGAGGCTCGCAAGACGCACTGTCGCTGCCACGTGGTTTGCAAACGATGCCGTCCAGACGGTGGAAAGTACCGCTGGGCCAGAGGAGGCACAAGGGGCACCGCCACTTGCCCTGATACGAGTTGCATGCTGTTGCCGAGTAATGCTGATGGCCTTGATCGTGGCGGGCAATCGCTGAACGAGGGCAAGGAGACGCCAGTGCATTGGTTTGTGTGCAAATGTTTGGCATTAAGCGTCCACAATCCCTGCACGGGATTAACCCAAACAAGAGGCTGAAATGTCCAGCTCGACACCAGCCGAGGATCCGCCCAGCAACGCGCAGACCACGTGACGCCTCCCTCCGTCACAGGGATTTACCTAACCCCAAACGTACGGCGTCACGCTGGGCGCGATCGCGCACGTGGCGTCGCGCGACCCAAGATGCATGCGGGTCTTTTGATCTCTTACAAATGGGCGTGCCCCTTAGGCAAGTAACGCCTGACACTGTTACAGATCGCATCGACATGAACAGCGGGAAACACAACAACACCGAAAAGAATACAAAAAGAGCCTGTCCCCGTGATGGCTTTCATTGGATCGAGCCCCCATGAACGCAACCTTCACGACGCGGTTCAAGCCCATCGTCGCCTGCAAGGCGCAAGGGCCCAGCTTTGCCTTTCAAAGGAACGTTAAAAAATGAATTCAACTGTGCAAACCCCAGGACTGAAGGGGCAAGGGCAGTGATGGCAGGCCCCACAGGAAATTACAGCGAAAAAGGCAATGATGTTGGGCGCATCACAGGGGCCACAAGCAGAAATGCGCGATGACGAGCCCTTCAAAGGTTCCAGTCATTCGTGAACAGCCCGACAGTATCCGAGGTGAACACCAAAAAAACAAGGAGTGAACTTGGCCATGAAGGCACCCTTCGGTCAAGCTGCCCACAATCCGAATGCTGCGACAGCCAGCCATCCCTGTCCCCAGCACTGACGATAATAACAAACTGCTGCATTGCGCATCGGACGCCCCCATTCCCCCGCCCGCTCAAAAATCCGAATCCCACCAAAAAATGAGTCTATTCATACACGCACAGATATGAGCACACACAGGTGTGCATGCAGGGCCCCAGGGCCATGCATGTCGCACAGCAATACAGCGCACTGAGCGAACACAAACGAACGCACCCCTTTCCCATGCCCCTTAACAGCGGGCCCCTTGCATGTATACATTATTGCACCACAGTGGAAACGCACTCGCGCCTAGCAAACCGGCGCCCGTCTGTGCACAACATTGGCATCGGCATCAGCAAAAAAAGGGTGTGCCTGGTCACACGTGCCGATCTGGCGCACTAGCCCTATGTCCTGCAGACTTAGTGAGCCTTGCCCGTCCAGGCCGCCCTGCCACCGGCTCATCTACCCCACACCGGCAAGCAGCATCTCGCCTGGACCCACTCGCCGTGCACCTGCTGCCAAAACCCAACGACAGCCCCTTTATTCAGTCCCCACTGACGTCGTGATCGATCCGTCACAGCACCAATGCCACAACAGGGAAAACGTTCACATTCGCACCTGCCCCTTGCTTCACATTTCCGCACTCCCACAACCACAGAGATGCACTGAGGCCCATTCAACCACATGTGTACTTTGTCAATTTCGGGTTCCATTCAAGTCACTGATCAGCAATTCATCACATCTATGCCCACTGTCCAACGTGTTTCAGTCGCTTCTGGTCTCTGCACCACCTCCATTGCCTCCCCAGCTCGCTTGACCATCCACCAGCACTGAGCAGCAGCCATTGCCATGCGTGCAGAGCCGCAGGCAACGCTGGACTGGGCTCCAACATACAACCATGAAATCAAGAAATTCGCAGCTTCTTGGCTGGCAGGAAAAGTTGCCCAACGAGCAGCTGGGAAGGGCTGGGCCATCCAGAAGGCAGTAGATCCAGTGTAGAGAAGAGGATGTGCCTGTGCTGCGCTTCTCACGCAGCGCTTCAATCCAAGGCCTGACAAGAGGCAGCCCATGGCCACAGGCCAGGCAGCCCCGCCTGTCCCCAGGGCACCTCGTTTGTTTCCAGCTTTGCTCAAACCCATGGCCAGCGTTGGAAAGCAAAAACACCACCCAGCATCTGCCTGAGCCAACTCGCATGCTCCGGGTCACGAGGGGAAAATCCTCAAGCATCCTGCCACATTGCATCTGAGAGGAGAACGGCCCAACACCAACTAAAAAACAAAAATGCAGCAAAGCTATCCGCCAGCCCCTTTCCTGTCAGGCCGTTTCCACCGTTGCGACCTGGCGATCTGCTGCTGCCACAGCCACCAGACCAAAGTAACACCGGGGGGTGCGTGGTTGGCCCCCGATCTCACCCCCAGTATCCGCCTTTCTCCCTCGATCGAAAATCTCGTTCCTTGAATGTTATCCGAGGGCGCACGTTGGGACCCACTGGAAAGGGCTCTGGCTCCCCCTGTGATGGGCCATCACTGGTGAAAAGAACTGGCCTATGCTTCTTGTCCTCGTGCATCAAGCTTGAGTTCTGAAAATGGTTCACAAGGGCTGCTTTGCCCTGTATGCGGGCGTACGTGATGCAGCACACCTTCTCGCTGTTGAACCGCTCCCACTTCTTGTTGTGGAAGCGCTCAAACACAGGGATGATGTCCTTGGGCGTCATCATGTTGATGAACCCATAGCCCACGTTACACTTGTTTTTGAAGTCAATGGGCAGGTAGAAGAAGTCGTACTTGCCTCGCAGCGTCTCGTCGATGGAAGCCAGCAGCATCTTCTGGGTGTACTTGTTGGGTATGTTCTTCACCATCAGCGTTGTGCGCTTGTCCTCCCCAGAGTTCACCCGGTCGATGTCCAGCGCGTACAGTCTCTGCTGCTGGGCCCGCCGCTCCGCCTCCAGCACAGGATCCACGTTCCTTCGGCTCAGACGCCCCCCTGACCTGTGGTCTCGGTGCTGCTCCCGTGGCTCCTCTTGGGCGAGGTTCAGGGCCGGGGAACTGGCACTCTTCGAGAGGCCAGTCAGGTCCAGCCCGCTGGACCCAGCGCCTTGCATCAGGCTGGGCAGGACCCCACCCCCGATTGCCTGCTGCAGCAGCTGGGCTGCATTTGCAGCGATCGCTGCCTGGAGATAGGCGTTGGGCTGGGGCCCCAGGCCGGCGTTGGCTACAAGCCCGGGGATGGCACTTGCGGCCACGCCGGCCTGTTGCAGCTTGGAGATTGCTTCGTACAGGCCCGCATTTGAGGCCGCCAGCGACTGGGTGTTGGGCAGCTGGGCTCCAGCCTGACCCCACAGGGCAGGGCTGGCGGGGGCAACTCCAGCGGCAGGCCTGCCCATCGGCTGCGGACCCTGGGCGCCCAGGAAGGTGCCCTGCTGCAGCCCCGCGATCGCATTGCTGAGGGCAGACTGCTGGCCGTAGATGTCCAGCCCTGAGCCCACGCTGGTGCTGTTGGAGAGGCCAGTCCTGCCCCCCAGGTGCCCAGCCAGCAGGCGTGCAGCATTGGGGCTGTTCAGCAAACCTGTGGGAAGGCCTGAGGCTGACGCCTGCAGCGCCTCTGCTGATGGCTGAGCTCCAGCACCCACCTGTTGCATCAAACCAGACACCATTCCTGGCTGCTGCTGCATGCCAGCCAACATGCCTGGAGGGGGCATGGCCTTCGGCCCCAGCCCCTTCAGCAGCGGCCCTTCAGCCACGCTGGGCATGCTCATGGACCCCACGACAGTGCCGGGGGAGTTCTGCATCAGGGCGGGTTGCCGGCCATACATCCGGCTGCCCAGGCTCGAGGCACTGTCTGAGATCCTAAGGCCCTTGGCGAGCTGTGCGGTGAGGGGTAGGGCGCCACTGGCCAGCTGCGGGACAGGAGGAACCCTGGAGGGGCCCATGGCAGCAGATGAGGCCAAATCCTGAAGCGCCAGTGCGCTGTTCGACTTCACCATACCAGTTGATGGCATACCCGTCGCAGAACCCAGCAAGGGGTTGGCCTGTGCTGATGGAGACCCCTGGCCTACGCCTGTGCCAAACAAGTCCTCGGCACTCTGAACACCGCCCATCTCCAGCAGAGATTTCATTCTGGACGCTGCTGAGACAGAACCATCCCAGCTGTGTGCCAATGGCTGACCCTGCGGAAACGACAGTTTTTAAACAAAACATGCGAGGAGCAGCATCTTGTCACCACCCTTGATGAACATATGCACAGTTTGATGTATGGGGGCAGGATACAAACGTGACACCTCTTGGCGTTCCAACTCAACCAATGTGATGAACACAAACAGCGACTAACCTGCACAAGCATCTCGCCAATCAAGGACTCCAGGGCACATGTCCACGATGGCACCGGCAAGAATATATGACTCACTGTATTAATTGAATTGACTACAAAGGAAAGCTTACCGAGAGGTCGCCAGAACCTCCACTCTCAATACTTTGGAAATTAGCAGACTGCTGTGCTGGAGCAGCTCCTTCCACCTGGACATCTGGACGGAACTGGCCCCCTGCAACAACGGCTCTGTTAATTGCCTGCATCGCTAGGTTAGCACGCCTAATGTCGTAAAACTCGATCAGCTTGTGGTCCTTCTTGTCCGGCACCTCCTGAATGCGCTTCACGTCTCCATAGACAGAGAAAATGCGGGCAAGCTCCTGGCAGTCGAGGTTGGGGTCGCAGTTGAAGACAAGAATTGTGCCCTGAAGAAAGAGAAGACATCAGACAACAAGGAACAGCCAAATGACAAGCAAAGAAAAAATTTGAAGCTTGTGACACAGCAAGCTGCACCCACTGAAGACCAGCGAGGGAATGCCTTTCAATGCTGAAAATGGCACAGCACTCAAGCCCTACCACAGATGGACATCACGATTTGTGGTCAGCACTATCTGCAGAGAATGGCAGTATTTCCCAAAGGCAGCCCCATGAGAAAACCGACAGGCCCTTCTGCACCCCAACAAAAGCCAGCCAAAAGCAATCAGGGCCACGCCAAAATGCTGTGCAGGGTGTGGACACATGACATATTCTCAGTGCATGTGGTCTTTATGGGATACAAGATGTGTTGGAGGGTAGGCTATGGTTATGCTCAGTATCATCAATGGTTTGTCATGCAAAAATGGCCAGACTTTGTGCTGCACCATACAGCTTGCCAGGCACGGCAAAATTGCCACCAAACCCTGGTTGTGGGGAGTGGGCAAACGAATATTTGAGAAACAGTGTGGATGTGCAAGCATCCATCAATGGCTTGGTGCAAGGTGAGCGTTTGGCAACCCATAGATATCTGCAGTTCACTCACAAATGTGTGGGGCCAAAGTCCGTCTTCTGCCCTCAGGGCGTCCTCTGGAACCCATGATACCAGATCTCACCTCTCCAAAGTTGCCAAACGCATTCCCTGCAGCTGAGAATTGAACTTGTAGCACCTGCTCTGCAAGCGAGCGACCATGCAGCTCCCGTTTAGCATTGAAAGCAGCCCTCAGGTCGTAAAAGGAAACTACCACAAGTCCGTGCGAGCGGTAGTCTGTCCTCAGGGTTTGAACATCGCCAAATGTCTGCCACACACACACACGTCAGAAGCTGTAAGCAAGCCTGGTCATAAGCATCACAAGTCCATTGCTTGAAAGAGCCTGTGCTGAAGCACAACGTGTGCAACGACTCTGGCCCAATAATCCGGCACAAGAAAGGCACAGACACCAAAGGGAAAATCAACAGCATGCATGTCTGCCCCGTCTTATGAATCCCATTGCAACATGAAGAAAGTTCTTCCTGCATATGCTGGAAGTGCAATCATCCACGAGTCAAGAAGCATCCGTCCATTAACCAACAACACATAATGGTTCAGAACACACCTACTTGGTCAAGGCCGCTCCTCAGCCCAAGGACAGAAAGCACAAAGGCCTAAGCGTGAGAGCTGACAAAAGCACGGCTTCCCTCACAGGGTACCTGTTCAGCTAAGTGCACCCCACAGAGACAAGCTGGTGTCCAAAAGGTGTTCATGGCCACTGAAGCACCAGTGCTCGATGGCCATCGATGAAACCATTTCCTACCTGAAACAATGCCTTCAGATGTTCTGCAGACATCGTGCTGTTAATATTGCTAACGAGCAGCGTGCGAGACGGGTGGGCACCAATTTTCAGCTGCAAATTTCTGTCGCTTGAGCTCGCAGGCGACTCCACAGCACCCGCATTGTCCAGCTCCAGACCCCCCATGCTGAAAACATCTTCTTCCACAGTCGCAAGGGATGACAAGTCGGTGGCTGACCTGACACAAGAGGGTGGGCTTTGCTCAGAAAAAGGGACGAAAACTACACTAAGCCTGTGACTGTGGACTGCTGTGACCACGCTGCCGGAGCTGTGGGGTAAGTGGGGAAAATGGGGGAGGTTCTTGGCTGCTGCTGGAACCTCAGTCGCACAGAAAGCAGTCAAGGGAAACTCCTAGCTGATCGCTGAGGCAAACACCCTTGTGCCTGTGCTACGAGTGCACTGCAGTCCCCAGGGACAAAGAATGGACAGCCAACGACACCACCACAACATGAAGCCCTAACACACATACGCCAAAGCATACCACAGACCCAGTTCATTCTTCTGTTCATAGTTTCCCTTTCAAACAAGATATACTGTCCACCTGATATTAATATCCCAAAGATTCTCCTATGAAAACAGCCCCCTAATCGTCTGCATCGTCACACATGCATTCAATTCACGCCACACTTCCTTGAGCAGGAAGGGTCTGCCGCATTCAGTGTGGGTGCTCACCTTGAATGCAGGATTTTTGGGATGTACGAAACTGGGGCAGGCTCTTCATCAATGCGTCCTGCATGGGGAAGGCCAGGCATCAGGCAAGCACCAACGGTCACATGCAACAGAACATCTGGGCACCTGCATACATCAATGCAAACCACAGCGGCGGAAACGAAAACACGATTCTTGGAAGGTTGCACGGCAGGGTCAGCATCAGCACTTCCACTACGGCATACTGCACAAGAAGGGATAGCAGGCCAGTTTTCTAGGATCCCATGCAGAACATGAGCAGGCGAATCGTAGTCTGTTGAGTCGTCGCAAGCTATGTACCTCAAAGCATTCCCTAGCCCAGCTTCCATAACCATACCCATGTACTCTTCAGGGATGTGGCCCCCGACCGACAAGCAGTTCAGGTTGCGTGACAGCCTGTCCACAGCAGCTGCGTCGTCCTTGCCAAATCCCTCCGGGTACTGCAGGACCGAGGGGCTGACCGTCGGGTTGCCTCCATGGATGTACGCCAAGGGTTGTGTGGAGGCTGCTAGAATCTGTTCAGAGGCGGACATCGCACCACCCACCATCTGCTCACAGCAAAGCAGAAGGTCGGTTAATGGATCATCCAATGAAAAGAAAACGGGAGACTTGGAAGCCAGCAGGCTCCTGTGAACTCCTTGGGGAACCACGCTGCGCAGGACGCGCTGGATTCGCGCACAAATGGCAACAGCATTGTCAGCGCGGAACGAGGCGCCTGCAAAGGCAGGGCGCAGCGCAGGCGGCGGCAAAAGGGCCCCAGAGGAGGCACACGTTCACACCCGCCTCCCAATGGGCATCGCAAGGCGAAATCGCAGGTAAGGCCCCATGTCCGGGATCCGTGGCGCGGAACGAGGTTCAGACACTCGGCACGCTCCAACGCCCTCCCGACCGAACGCCGCAGCGCCCGGTTGCTTCGGCCCAAGCGCGCACCGCACCCGAATGGCCCATGAATCCCGATCACCCCTAGCAGAAAACCCCGTGCACACAGCGGGAACGCCTCCCCTGGCGATGCCTCCCTGACCCCGCTCCCGGCAACCCGGGCGGCCGCCCGCTCCGCCACTCCGCGCCTTTGCCGCCGCCGATGCGACACGCCGCCCGGGCGCGACACCTCCCCTCCCCGCCTCGGCAAACCAGCCTCCATCCCACCAACCCCTTCCCCACGCCACCTTACCAGCCCATCCACGGCGCCCACGAGCCGGATTGCCACCGACCCCCGGCCGCACCCCGGCCAGGCGCAGCCGTCCGGCCTGCGCCAGCGCCAGCGACGGCCCTCCTCCCCTTTCGGGCCGCCGACCGGGACGCTGCCGGCACGCTCCGCAACCGCAAGCCAACCAGCGCGAACCAAAACGATCCGCGCTCAGCCCCGCCGCCCCCAATCGAGCCCTCGCCTCGCCCAATCATCGCCGCCGTCGCGCGCCTCCCCGACCCAGGCGCGGCAGCCACCTCACCCGCGACTCCCCGATCTTCCAGATTCGGCAAAATGGCGGCCACACACCCCACCCCCCGCCCTTAAAGAAAAATCGCATCCCTCCAATCCACACCCGCCGCCCGGTCCCCGCCAGGCACCCCGGAGGACGGCAATGCCCGTGCGGATGCCCCATCGAACCGGGCGGCCTCGCGGAAGCCCGACCGCCAGGGACGTCACCTGCTCGCCGGCCCCGCCGCCCGTCGGCTCCCGCGCACCGCCCTCCCCTTGCATCCCGATCATCCCCCCTCCGCGCCCGGGCACGCCCGCCCAGGCGCCCGCCGCCGCCGGTGCCTCGTCCCGCCGCTGAGTCCCCGCACCGAGGCGCGAAGATCGTCAGGGGAAGCCGGCGGCCACCGCTGGCGGGATCCCGCCCTGGGGATGGGGGCTCAGGCGCCGAGATGCGATGCCGGCGGCCGCGCCGGTGGTGCTTGTCGGCGTCTGCCCGCGCCGCGCTGCGCTGGCCCGGCGTGCTCGCCTGTGCGCGGGGCGCGGCCGCCCGCCATCTATTTGGCCCCGACCACAAGAATGCGGACAATTGCACAGCTGGTGGGCGGTCGCCAAACGGACGGTGGGGCGCGTGTTGGGAGGCGTGGCGCTCGCCCATGGGCGGGTCTTTTAGGGCGCGGGGGGGAAGGACGTGGGTGGCGGGCAGCCACGGAGGAGGACACCGGGTCGGGCCTTGGGGCTCGGGGACCGGCATGGCCGTCGCTTTCCGGCGATTTGCGGACAAAGTTCCGGTGTGACCACGCGAGCGCGCCGAATGTGCCCCGCTGCCGGCCTTTAAAGCCGCGCAGACTCGCGCTGATACGACGGTGACTCGTCCATGATTGACAGATGGTTGTTTGGGAAACGGGGAACGTGCCTGTCGGTGATTTCCCTCTACTTCTCTGTGGGGCCGTGGTTGCTGCAGACGTACACCCGCCTCGAACCTGGCGTGTCAGCGCACCACGGGGGGTCACCCACGGTTCGCCCATCAGCTCGTTTGCCGTCGTCCTGGGCGCCGCAGCGCAGGACTGGTGGTGGCGGAAGGATTGCGGCGCCAGCGCTGAGGGGCAGGCGGGCGGCGTCGGCGGCCTGAGGGGCTGGGTGTGGGCTGCGGCGCGCTTTGAGCGCGGCGCAGCGCCCGGCCACGTGCAGCTGGCGTGGATGGGAAGCGCGCGATTCGCTGCTTGAGATGACGAGCGTGTCAAACACGGGAAGAAGACACCACGTGGGTGGGCTTCGCCTTGGTTTCGTGCTCAAGAATCCAATGCCAGCACGTGGCTAATCCAGTGCAATCCACTTGTGCCATAGCGCCTGTAGTCCATCTGTAGAGTTTGGCAAGGGAAGTAGCCAGCAAAGCTGGGTTTGAGGCGAAAAGCCAAGAAAATGCAACACACATGCACTTCAATTTTCGAGCAGTCTTGACCTGTATTTTGTTAGAAATTGGAATCGACCTTATTCACAGAAATTTCACAATGGTGCATAGGAGGGCAACAGGAGTCGGGCGAACGGTTCGTTGCAAAAGAAGAAACAAAACATATCGTACAATGAGCACCTGTTGTGGAGCAAAAGATGGTGTGAATCCGTGGGTTGTGCGGTGGGCAGGCTTTGCGTGCCTCACGTGCCTCAGGGTTTCCTGGCAGTTTTGCTCGCCTGTAATCGAGTGGGCCCTGATTGAATGTTTTCTTGGTGTCCATGTTGACCAGCGCTGTGTGTTGTTGGCCTGCTCTTCGAGATGTCTACATCATCTGTTACATTAAAGCACACATTCTCAACAAGGCTGCTGTCCATCGATAGATTAAATCTTCAGCACTAATCCAGCCCACATCGCACAACCCACTTCGCCATGCCTGCCAGGCTGCCGATAAAATCCAGGGCGACCCCATAGGGCTTGTTACCTCACCTGAACTACAAGGCCCGTTCCTGAACCCAGCATCCAAGCCAGTCCATGCCATCACGAGCAATACACACATCTTCTTGTGTTCTTGGAGACTTACATGTTCTCCATGCAGCCAAAAAAAGAGGAGCACATCGGAGACAACGCGCTATGAACAATATGAATTTGCTGATGGGGCCATTTAGAATATCATTGAATATGTGGCAGCAAGTGAGTCCGCCTCAGACAGGCCATGTGTGCTGCGCAAGAGATGTTGAAGTGTTGCAATCATTCCAAATGGATACAGCATGATAAACTAAGGCAACTGAATCAGTGCATTATTCGACTGCTCATAAAACATCGCTGCTGTGTCCACTTGTCAATGGGTTGCCAGTCAGAATGAGGATCGTTGAGAAAGATTACAATTCCTTGAGGCAGAAGAAATTCTCGGTGCTACAAATACCAAGACGATATTCGGTATGCAAACTGAACCGAGCAACCGAGTGGACAGGGACGCCCAACCCCAGCCACTCGAGAAAAATGTACCGTTGCGTTGGTGAAGACACTCACCCAGGACCTGCACCATGTCCATGCCACTAACGACAAACCCGTCGAATCTGTAGGGATCCTGAAAATCCAGTCGTTCACCAAGTTTCGACCAACGACACTGCGCAATGACACATGAAACCGCCTGCCTATAATTTGTTGTATGTCTAGCATGCATTCACTGCCAAATTAATGCAACTTTTCTGGCTATTGTGTGTCCTTGTGTTTTACCTCATGCAATTCTGCCCAAAATAAACCTGCGCCCTGCATATTATTATATCCATTTCTTTAACTCATTATGCAGCTCTTTAACTCATTATGGCAGTTCAATTCTCCTAACGGAGCTGGTCAGCCAACCCGCAAACTGCAAGGTCTTGGCCATGCCAATCATCAAAAGGTTTGAATTTGTGCGTTGCGCTCAACGTCATAATGGGCGCCCATAACAGGCATTCCCAAATCTGCCATCGACGCTGAATCTGCCTGTACGCATGGCCGAAGCTAGATCATGTTTCAGAGCATACATAGGTTAGAATGTCGCCTGAGCTCCGAAGGCTACTTTCTGCAGGGCCATCATCGCTTCCCACGTCGCGCTTTGCACGGACGGTCGACCTGACTGGCATCAATGCCCGTCCTTGGCATCGCCATCAGCCATCCATCCGTGTGCTTCATCCATCCGCTTATTACGACCCCGAAATCAACATTTATATGGGTTGACAGAGATCCAGGCGTCCAGGCAGTCCGACCCACACTGGATCCCGCGGGCTGAGCCAGTGCTGCCACTGAATACGTTGATCATGGAATTTACTATGCCCAGATGTTGTCGCCAAGTCGGCAATAACTCACGCTGTCGATTTACTTGCAGCTGCAATGAAAGAGAGCACTGTGCAGCTCCGTATTGTGCAGAAGTCGACTATCGTGCTTATCTTGTCCCACTCAACGTTTCCTGTGTGTGCTGCTTCGTTTGAGGACAAGGACACGCATGAACAATTTGATGGGGCAGAAAGCTCTTTACTTTGTGGCTTTCCCTATCGTAGGGCACCAGATTCTTGACAAACTGATGTTCATATAACCTGGAGGACAGAACAGCAATATGTAAAAATCGTGGCCGAAACATGGTCAGACCCTCTGCGTAGCACAGTGAAAGTTTTCAAACGATTCGCCCGCCCCCTACCCCAGAGCAGTTGAAAAGAGCGACAAAAGGCGGTGAGATTGGGTCGCTTTGCATGCCTGTCGCTGGCAATCGGCCACAGAGACACGGGCAACACCTGCCCACTTGCCATGCATGTCCAGACGCATGCAATCCAAAAGGACATGGACAGAAATGCTGACAGAAACCGCAGCGATTCTCACAGATTCACCAAGCAATCCAAGCTGCCCGAACGACGAGCATGCCATGGGTGCATCACGCTGAAATCCGAACGTTTGGGACCGAAAACTGTTGGCTTTGAAGCCAAACTGCTCGGGCTACATACCGCGACCTGTGTGCAAAGGACAGACACTCGGAGAACACGACCAACGCGCTTACAACTACACAAACTGTTGTTCGTCCCGTTGCATTCCCCTTCCAAGACGGGCAACGCGACCTTGTGGCGCAGCACATGTCGCGGCAGCCACCCAAAATAGTCCCTCGAAACCTCTAAACCTCTTACATGTCAGCACATCAAATCTTTTTTGATCCTTGAAAGTCACATCAACTCTGGGAGCTCACATCCAATTCCATCCCAGCCCTTCCTGTCCCCAAACGGGTGTCACACATTCGTCAGCAATCACCAGCCGCTTACTGAATCCTCATGCAAGGATTGCATCAATGCCACAAGACATGCGGCCCAGGCTGCAGAAAACAATGCGACTTCAGCCCTCTACCCTTTGGCACATCAGATTCGAATAAAAAGCTGCCGCACCCAACATATCTGCCGTCATGGCGATTCGAGCGACATGATGTCACTCGACCAGCGCACCCATGACCACTCTATCCGTGTCAGCACATGGCAAAACAAATACCACCTCTGATGTTCATTCAGCAAACGGGTCATATCGCCATTCTGGCTGTAAAGTGCCACAAGAAAAATTATAAAAACGATCAAACGCTAAGGGAAAAAACTCGACATCACACATCTATGCAGCTCATCTTGAACTATTTTCACAACATTCTGACTTTAAAACCCATGCCAGTTCGGACGGCCTTCCTCGCCGCTATCATTGAGAATCCAAGCATGCAGCATGCCGACATCTTAAGGAAGACGCTATGTTGATTTGGGTAGGCTTAGCGTCAGCTTGACGTTAAGGTCAGGTCCCGGGTGATTCTCATTAGTCCACGTCGACATGCACTCTCTCGTCGCTTTGGGGGCTTTGTGGAAGGATCGACTGCGAATGTACTGTGTTGATCTATCTGGCGCGATCGGCGGATCCCAGGGGAAGCTCCAGCGTGAAGAGCCCGCCCCTATCCCGGCGTGGACCTCGTGCGGCAGCCACAACCCCGTCGCACCCCCTCCAACCCGGGGTTGGTCAGCTCCGCGACCCCCCCACACCGCGCACCCGCGCCCGTCAGCGCCACCCCCCCCACACACACGAAAATCCTACTCATACCCGCCCACCCCAGCGTGGGACCAGGCGCGCCTCGGCGCGTGGCCGCCACGCGCCACCCCGCCCCCACGTTCGCCATCCGCCGCGCCCCTAAGCCACCGCCCCTTCCCCTAATGCCTCGGCACCAAAACCCTCAAGTACCGCCGCCCTCCCCCCAACACAACCCCTCCCCTCTCCCACCCACCCACCCATCCTCACAAACGCGGACTCTCTCCAATCCGTCATTTAAAACCCTCCAGTCCGCGATTTAATTCCCTCCAACCCGCAATTCAAATTCGCCTTAATCCGCCCTAAAGTCACCTTAATTGGCCTCAAATTTGCCTTTGACCTCGCCCAAATTCACTTTAGTCCGCTCTGCGTTCGGCTTGATGACTGGCCCGCATGTCGGGCCTGGACCCGCCGTCCGTCCACCGGCCCATGGGCCGGTCGATCCCGCCGATTTGAGTCGCGGCCGCCCGCCGCAGGCCGCCAACCCCCATCTCCCCCCCCCGCCCGCCCAGCCGCCGCGGCCCCGACCGCCCCAGGCCGGCCAGCCCGCGGGCCCGCCCCAGAGCGGCCGCAGGACCCCCCTCGGCCCCCGCGGCTAGCCCAGGGGATCTCCTGGCCCGGCCGGGTCGAGACTTCGGTGCAGAGGTTCAGCGGCATGGGCAAGGGCGCGCACATGGAGACGGTGGCGCCGCCGGGCTGGGCGCCCGGCCTGGCGGTGGGGGAGGACGGGTGCGCGCGGGGAGGCAGCGGCCGGGCGCACAATTTCAGCGCGGGGCCGGCGATGCTGGACACGGAGGTGATGACGTACATCCAGAAGAACCTGCTGAACTACCAGGGCTGCGGGATGGGCATCCACGAGATGAGCCACAGGGACGTGAACGGGCCGGTGGCGGCGATGATGGAACGCACGTCGGGCAACGTGCGCCGGCTGCTGGGCGTGCCGGACAACTACCGCGTCCTGTTCTTCCAGGTGGGTTAATCGCATCCGCGGCGCGCCACGCGACCCTCCCCCGCCCCCGGCCGGGAATCGCTCTCCGATCCCTCGCATCGATTTTCGCGGGGAGGGTGGGGCCTTTGGGGGCCCATATGGGCGGCTGGGAGCTCTGAGGGCGGGATGCGGCAGGCCTGGGTTATGCGGATTGGGAGGCGTTCTGGCGGCTGCTTTTTGGTGGGGGGGCTGTCCGGGGGCCAACCCTCCGCGCTGCGCTTTCGGTTGCCATTTTGGGGCGGCCGGCGCGGCGGCGGGGCATTGGCGTGCGCGGCCTGCGGCGCCCCTGGGCGCCGTCTCACGTTGACGCCCCCGCCGGTTAGTCATGGCAGGAAAGGTGGGCGGCCGCGCTTGAGCGGCTGTCCACGGCGGACGCGCCGCCAGTAGTCAGCAGGCCGGTAGGGGCTGGCGGAACAGTACAGGACTGTCAGCGGCAGCGGCACGGAAAGGTCTGGCGCGCCTTCCGCGTGAGGGGCTGGCGCCGGATGCTGAATCTGAGGTCCGGATCCTGTTTTTACACCGGTGCCCGGAAGCCCGTGTGTCCGGGGTGGGGCACGGCCCGACATCCAAACAAAAGTGATCGATCAGTCAACCGGATAAGTGGCAGTAAACATGAGGAAACTACAATAAATGATAAACAAAAGGACGATCGGAAACGATGCTGCGCTGCGAAGGCGCATCTGCGCACCCTTTTTCTGCAAGTGACCGACTCTCACTGTGAATTGTCTGCAAGACTTTTCACGCTGCAGTGCGACGGAATGCTAAAGCATTCCATTCCTGCCGTTGTCACAATGACATCGCAATCTTCCACTCATCTTGACGCCAGCCTGCCTTTCGTGATGGACACCTGGATGGGTGTCTCAAGCGCCCTGTTGGCTGGCTCCAAAGGGCTGTAATGTCTCTGTTAGGCAGCCAGTGGTGTGTGTATGCAGAGTTTTGGGCGCGTTTGTTCCGCTGCTTGTCTTAAGTGCGCTTCCCCTGTTTGCCTGTCAGGGCGGAGCTCACGGGCAGTTCGCTGCTGTGCCTCTTAACTTGTTTGGTAAGTGGTCCGCCTTCAGTTGCATAGTCCACAATGTCAGCGGTCTGGTGTTGACACAATATCCAGACTGAAAGCAGCATGTTAGACAGAATCGAGTCTGTTTCTGCATCAGGACTTAACAAAGTGAAGAATGCAGACAGCTGTTGCTGATTCATGTTCATCAAGTCATGGATGTGTACTGGCCCTGTACTCTTGCATGTCGGGCATCTCAGAACAGAGTTGCGTTGAAGGCGCTATACAAGAGGCATCCAACGCAACATTGATTTCCGAACGATTGCTGTGGGGTTTGGCAGTCGCTTTGGTGCATGGTGGCATGAACGGCATAATCTTTGAAACCAAGCTGTGAAACACATTCCAGCCACCTCAACTGGAATGCCAGCTGTTGTCGTTTTGCTGGACCGACATGCCTCTGAAGTCCTAAGGGTTTGCAGTTCCGTATGTCTGGGCTGGGAAGTTGTCCAGAATGGGTAAGCAAGAAAGCGAAGTCACCTGTCACTGTGCTGTTGTATATGAAGACATTCGTACAGTCTGCATACAAAGGCATTCGTACAGTCTGTCGCCCAATAGGTGAAAGTGCTGTTGTACATGAAGACATTCGTGCAGTCTGCATACAAAGAGATCGTACAGTCTGTTTTGCCGAATAAGTGAAAGTGCTTGTCTTGTTTGGAGGCAGCAAGTGTGCAACCAGTGCTGCTTCACACCAGCTGTTAACAGCCTGCCGTTTTGGTGTTTTTATGCTGAACAGGCAAGAGTGGCAAGGGCGATTATGTCATTGGTGGCAACTGGTCGACAAAGGCAATGAATGAAGCTTCGAAATACGGGGAGGTCAGGGCTGTTGCAGACACAACAACCAATGGACATACATACTATGCCCCCGTTGACGAATGGTGAGTGCATGCTGACCCACCCACACACAGCACTGAACAACGACTCGATTGCACGCTGCGATAATTGCCTGGCGTCACCATATTGGTGGATAGGCTTGCATTGTGAATGTTCTGGGAAGTTGCAAGACGCTCATTCCCTGGCCTCCACCTGCTGCCACTCATAGCATTGATGCCTTTCCTCAGGGACCTGTCGGACGACTCTGCCTATGTGCATGTGTGCACCAACGAAACGGTGCAGGGCCTTGCAATGCACGAGGACCCAGACGTGGGGCCCAACCGCGTGCTGGTTTCCGACATGACTTCCAGCCTGTTTTCACGGCCAGTTGACATTAAGAAATACGGGGTGATCTACGCCAGCGGAGGGAAGAACTTGGGGCCTGCTGGTTGCTGTCTGGTGATCGTGAGGGACGACCTGCTTGAGCAGTCGCTGCCTCAGGTGAGGAGGCGTTGCCTGAAACCATCTCTTCCATTTTCCAGCCATTGCTAGGGTCGCCTGGATTCGGTGGTGCTGTTGGGTGCTGTGACTCGACTAGCCCTTCAGTTTCAGCAGGGATGGCGCGCATGCATCCGTGTGCCTGGGTATCAAGGCTTTTCCTGCTTGCATGAGGAAAGCCTGCAGGGAATCTGTTCAGACAGCGATGGATTTCATGCATTGCCTGATTTGCAAAGCTGACGTGGAGAATGCAGACTGATAGGCTGTCATGCTGAGTAGACTGCTTCAATTTCAGGTGCGGATTCTATGCATTATGCTGGGTGCTTTCTCACTGTGTGGGAGGGCTCGTTTCTGTGGACTCAATTTAACCCCACTCCATCCCCCGCCCCACCCTCAAAACCAACGCAAACCCCACAACACCACCGACAACCACCACAGAAAAGAGATCTTTGACTGTTTACTTGTAATGTCGTTGTTGCTTGGTTCAGACAACTCATGAAGGGAAGCATCGCTGGTGAATCAAGGTCTGCTGTAGCAGGTCGATGTTGTCCTCATTCTGGAAACTGTCATTGTCAGCCTAAAAGGTTCTGAAACAGCACACACGAATGAATATTTAAGCATGTGAATTTCCTGGAGAGTGGGCAATCTGATGGCAATCTTCAGTACAGTCCTTCAAGGCTGGAGCAAGTGCAAGTTTGAGAGCCGCCTCTGCAGTTCAGGCTGTGATCTGAGAAGAACTAAAATGTGTGTTTTCACTTCTTGTGGATATTGAACAGTGTAACCTGTACTCAACATTGACTCCACTCTTCATGGCGTGACAGTAGCAGTTCCACGATTGCAGCTTCCAAGGTACAATGTTTGGACTGTTTTATGCTAAACTTGCTTTCTCTGCATTTCCCTGCATCATGGGGACAGAAATCTTGGGCACCGAGTGTGTGTGGCTGTATTGCTGACTTTACATTTATGCAGTGGGCTGTTTGCTCAAACTTCAGTTCTTTGCTTATACTGCAAGCTCTTTTAGTAGTTGGGTTTGGGGCGTAGAATACACCGATTTCTACAGAGCTTGCAAATGTCAGCAAAAAGCCTGTGCAGCAAGAGCACGGCTGC